>DWGJ01004728.1:0-11239 GCA_018246895.1 Aspitha aspitha aspitha
CGACGGTGCTGCCATCTATCAAAACTCGTGCTTTCGTTTCGATATCGACCGTTCTAATGACCGTCTCCGACATATATGTATATATTCCGAACTACAAGTTCACGATAGGTTTAAAATTTATAATTATCATCCTTCTCTTTACAATTTACATCGTTCATATGCGACCAATACGCTATATTTTATAACTTGTACGCTAGTATTGACATCACTACAGCAACGTCCCTCGAGATAGGGAAACCGGTAAATAAAAATCGGTAAAGCACAGAAATAATAATATAATTTATAAGAAGAAATGTACGAACAAAAACTATGATTAGTTATAATTAGGGATGGGCCGAGAATTCGTTTGAAATTCGGTATTCGGTATAACCGAGAATTAACTGCTCACTATCAGCCAAGCTTGGTTCCAAATGCTGTTAAATGCCGAGTACTGTAATACACAATATTCTAAATTAAAATTGCGACTAATGTACATGAAGATTTTTGCTATTATTTCAGTTTGTTCATATGAAAATGAAGTTACAATGAAATTGAATCACAAATCCGCATTACAAATTCAAATTATTTTACTCATTATAAGGTACATACATATACTCAATGAATGTCATCTTTTAGTTGTCATACTTCGGCTTTGAGTCCCGTTTGAGATCGGGAGAAAAAAGCCGGCGAAAAAACTCCTAGCACTCTTTTAAATAACAAAAGTTCAACCTGTATAAACCACAAACCGAGTAACCGAGTAACCGAGTAGTAAAGGCATACCGAGTAACTCACCGAATGTTGTTCGACCTTTTTTATGTTCCACTGCTGGACCGGGTCTCCTCTCAAGGTGAGAGGGATTTAGGCCATAGTCTACCACGCGGGCCAAGTGCGGATTGGTAGACTTCACACACCTCACAAATTATTATATACTTTATAACATATCTAAGGTGTGCGTGCAGGTATCCTCACGATGTTTTCCTTCACCGTTATTGCAAGTGATATTTAAATTTTAATTATAAAACGCACGTAATAAATCAGAGGTGCGTGCTAGGATCGAACCCAGACCTCCCGAGTGGAAGGCTGAATTTCAAACCACTAGGCCATCACTGCTACAACAGTTACGAACATCAAAATCCTTTCGGAAAAACCATCAAATAAACAGGGCGCGACGAAGGACGCAATAAGTTACCAAAGGACCACGGGTAAGTGACAAAACAAACTTCGCCACTCGAACTGTTCACAACTCGATCTTCAGAGCGATGCAGCAAAAACTAAACTCGGGTCCGCTGTAGCGGCAAATTGTGGAGACTGTAAAATAATTCCGTAAGTTTTCAGTGACAAGATTCCTTTGATAAAAGTCTAATTAATAAATGAAATGGAACATAATTTTAATACTACGTTCTGTCTCGGCAATTTTCGCAACGCATTTAGTCTTATAATTCGGCTTTGTTTTGTCAATTTAGTAGAAATACTGAGCTAGCCGACAGATCTTGTAAATGAAGATCGGGAATGTCAAAACTTGGAAATTGCGAACTTCCCGCTAGTGAAGATGAGTGCGACAGTTGAATGGATAGTAATAGCTAATCTAAGGCAGGTGTGCCATTAATTTTCCACGGCATTCCAATAAAAATGGGCGCAAAAACGGAACTCGGGTCTGCTGGAGCGGAAAATTGTACTGTCTCTAAAACAATGCAATAAGTGCAACTCCAAAGGCAACTAACGATCCGCATAATAGCAAATCCGTTGCATTCTGGGTTCCTTCGCTATACAGGAACAAATGGTGATTGAAAACGGTTCATATATTAATGACCCTCGACAGGAGTAATATTATGGTACTTGTGATCTAGGCTTATATTGTAAGCTTATGAGATGAGTATTAAGCAAATTATTCAGCTTAATTGTAAGCCTTTGAAGTGAGAATTGGCTCAAGGGATTAGGTAATAATCAAACGTCATATATTAAAGGCTAATTATATTATAAATTGAATAACAATTGAGCTAAGGCATTGGTAAGCGAATTTCTAAAGATACTTATAAAAATTTTTGTATGCACAATTATATAATTCAATTACACACTCAGACACAGGACTAATATTAGTACTCATCACACAAATAATTGTTCTTAGTGGGAATCGAACGAGCAAATCTCAGCGGAGCCAGACAAAGACAGACATTTATTTGCACAAATATGAGTATATTTAAAGATGTTGTAGAATTGTTAGTTCACTCCATATTTTGGCTTTTACGGCGTACAAATTAAGAACATGATTTTATCATTTTACTATATTTACAATTACTTAATTATTTCTTGTTTATAACCTAATTTTACCAGTCGACTTAACATTTAAAATCAGTTGGGGCAAACATAATATTCAAAAAAAATTCTCTCCAATTTTGATAAGTTTATAAGCCGGTGGTTGAATCATGTTTCACATTAGAAATCTTGGCGCCGGCTCAAAATCTGCTTATAACTGTTCGGAGTTTGCTTTATTATGCATAGGATTTGAATAAGATGTCACGGAGGGGATCCATGTTTAACTTGCTAGGCGCAGATCTATTAAAACTTTGTATAAAGGATGAAGAACGTGGTGGCTTTATAGATAAAATCTCGTTATCATCCATGTGATGTATCAGGAAACTTTTTGTACTAAAGATTTTTGCACAAAATTTTCATGCTTGTAAAAGTTGCGTTAAAAAAGTTTTGAAGACGGCTCGATATTTTTCAACGGATGCTGTGTAATGAGATGCAGAGATTAATTATATTATATTGCATTGATATACCATTATTAATATTGAGAACTTTAACGGGAAGAATATTTTTGTTACATATATTGAGATATCTACGATAATATGACATTCTTAGAGAAACCCACAAAGAAAGCTTTTTATTGTATTCAAATTTCGAACCCTATAATATTGGGATAAAAAATATCTTATGCTAATTTCCAGGCTTCAAACTATCATACCAAATCGTAACATACCCGTTAACAATAAGCTAGAAAAAGCTGAAAACAAACAGTTAGAGGTAAACGAAAAAATGTTAACATCCAAACAAAAATGCCACAAACATTTTGACCGTTACCACACTCACGTGTTGTCGACATCTTTTAGCCGCACTAAATTAGATTAACATTTAGATAACTACGTTCCCGGGGGCATAAAGTGTGATGCGCAGCGAGACAGGAGGCAGTTTTAGTACAATTACAAGTCATGATAACTTTGTCGAGCGCTGCGGGAGAAATAGTTTTACGGATTTATATTTAAAGTGAGAAATATGTGTGTCTGTGGTTCGTCCCTATTTAAATTTACTGGATAGAATTAAATGCTTATTGCGCTTAAAGAAGAATTACGAATGAAACGCTTGAGAAGAAGAAAACTTAGGAGGTGAAAGAATTTTGTGAGCACCGTAGCTGGTGAAAATCCTTAACATGATAAGCAGAGGCATATCCTTATACAAAATAGTCGAGACTGTGTAATAATTAAAATAGTATCACATCAAAACGTTGCCAAAGTACCACGAAACGTACAATATAATGCCGCGGGAACGTTAACATTTCGGTATTTGCACTACACGACTATTTACATAATTATACAACGCAGACTGTACGCGCGAAGTTCGTAATCGCATGGGGTTTGAATATTTGGCGAGCGCTAATGATATGCGATTGGAATACCGGGCCGGGGAATGTGTTAAATATTAGTTTTGTTTGAACCGCGCGACTCCACACGAGCCTTGGAGCACTGAAATGATATATCATCTATCTCCGCACACATCTTATCACATACTTATATTCTCATGGGGGAGGAAGGAGCTAAAGATTTTTAAGACACTACACTTTTATCTTTTGGTTTCTTTTTCTTTGTAACCGTGCATAATTTGGGGCAGAGTGGCCGTGAAAAACATGTTTTCTTTTTTTATCTTTTCTAATTAACTAATTTCCGCAAATGACGCAATGTCGGTCGAAGTAAACTTAAAGGCATCAGAATTTTAGTTCAATTGTAAAATTACATTTCAATCTCTTTACATTAATAACGACAAATCTATCACACTCTATTTAGCAGTAAATATTCGTTGTATAGCTGAACGATTGATGTATTATATTCGCTAAAGGGAGTACTAAAGTGTGTTCCGAATCATATCAATCAAATATACAAGCTCACCAAAAAAAAACTGCTCCAAATATATCAGGAAATAAAGCGCCCGGTACAATAAAACTCACGCGCAAACAACTTTAAACACGAAAAATATACACATTAAAGCCATTATCTAACATTCATTTATAATGTAACAACGCGAGGCGATAAATAAATAATGAGCCTAAACTTATTGGTGTATGCGTCAAATTAATTTGGACCTTAACCGAAACATAATAAGCTCCGACTTACAACAAAGCCTTTTGTTAAGGCTCCGTGTACCAACTTACGCCATTTATTACGCAGGGCCATTGGGCGCTGAATAAATATACACGGTCTTTTCATACAACCTTTTACAAGTTAGTGCTTGAGTTAACAAACTTGGTTACTTGGTTATATATTGTTCAGTCCGCCTCTTTATCCAGAGAACGGGTAGATATTTATTTAACAAAATAATCTTTAATTTGTTATATATTTTGATATTTTTTTTGTTGTATTCTGATTATCGTGAACTTCGGCAAAAAATGTATATATGTATACACATTATATTATGTAGATTTTTCATTTTATTTATTTTATTTTATTTTATTTATTTTTCTATTCGTTCAAATAAAACGGTATTCTCCAATTACTCTAATGAACGCTAAGAAAGAATTTGCATTACAAGATATTTACTTTAAAATATGAATATTAATACAGCAACATAAAATAATAGAAAAAGGAAATTTATATAGAAATAAATAAGTAAAAGTAAAAGTAATAAAGAATTAAAGAAAATAAAAATGTATTTATAACACCATGAAAAGATAATATGTATTAGTATTATTGTGAATAAATGTGCGGTGTGTCATCTTTTGCGTATATGCTCGTATATAAGATACGTAAGTTAAGGCATGTTACATTCAAAACAAAAATTTAAAATGTCTCACAACATTAGCTTAATGCCCATTAAATTGTCATAATAAAAGCATCGCCAAAAAGTTTCTATTACCGAATTAATCTTCGGCCGTTTGTCTGATACTGCCTCCGAATGTTGCTAACGACTGTTTAACCCTCTAATTGCTGATATCCGGCGCGACTATTGCTGGCGTTCCCAACATTTTTGCGTGCCGCGACGCAATAAAGGATTTGTTTTATTGTGATACTTATATTAACAGATGGTACACGCCGGTACGGCGGTGACACTTTTTAAAGGAAATGACGTTATAAACGAACTGGGTAGTACACGTGCGCTTAGCGTGACATCCCGCAGGGCAGCGCGCGTGGCCCTTTTTCGAAAATCAAACAGAATATACGAGTGGAATGTAGTAAATCAAGTGTTTCACGCAACAAAACTTTATTTAAGGAAAAGAAATGTGGATGACAGGAAATTAATGTCTTGTCGTTTATAAATTTGCGGACTTGCCTCTTGTTGTTGATTCGATTCCCATGCGGGACTGATATTTGTATACAGAAAAAAAAATTTGCTATGACTGGTTGGAATGAAAATATCTATTTAAGTATATTTATCTGCAAATTGCCAAATTTGGTAACAGAGGAATTATCCCCAATTATTACTGTTATTATCATTGTGTAAGATCATTAAATGCGCCCAGTATTCGTACCTACAAATAAACGTTTTCTCTTCGTTATATGTATGTATGTACAATATTATTTACTCATCGCTACCATATATAATTCACCTTTATATTTGTAGTGTACCGTAATACGTCTGTACAGTAATATCGGCCGGCTGTCATTCAGCGTTAGACCTAGGCTGACAACCCTAATTTATTCACTCGCCCTATTTCATTTACGATTGCGAATCACAGCGCCGAGAATAAATAATATTATTGTACCTACGCCATATTCTGTAATAAGGCCGCGATTTGCATTCGACCCTTGTTACCGCTTTTATTGTTTTTATTTTAGCGAATTTAGTGATTAGCGATAATGGCGTCGCTCACTCGAATTCAAATTATTCGTGATAAACATTCATCAATTATGAAATATAACATTGTAATATAAATTTGTCGATGTCGAAATTTTAATAGTAAGTTAAATTTAGTTATGACCCTGGCTATACCAGTCCCATACTGAAATCTCAGCCACTAAGCCGTGTCAGTGGTTGAAATTTCAGAGGTCTCGGCTTAGTAACCTCTTTTTGCGAAGTACCGGCTACCAAAAAGAGGAAATCTGAAAGATCCTGATCGTCATTTTGGATAACATTAGCGCTATAAAAAGATTATTGGTGATGATACCCCTATCATTCGTACCAAAGCGGAGCGTTATTACATACAAATAACATAACTAGTATCCTTTTAGAACACACTAACTATACGTATATAAAGTTCTAAGTACTACTAGTAGTTTAAGTAAAACTTCTTAGTATCGCGGGACCGCCGGTTCAACAATCAGGATAGCGAACACTAAACCAATAGGCTAATTACTGAAATAAATGTAAAGCTCCGAATCTTGTTTTACAAGGCTTTAGCAATAATAAAGATAGAAATGAAAGCAATTTAGGCGTTGGAGACGAGTGAAAAGTGACTCTAATGACGCCACTCGGAGAGGAGTAGGCGCGAGAAAATGACCGATAAATGCCGCGTCGCACTTAGTGGCTGCAAGGTCTCTCATTATATCATGTCAGCATGATTGAGGATCGTCTACGTGATGAACAGTAACAGTGGAGGAAATAAGTATGACGGATGGCCCGAAAAGGAAGAAACCGCTCGTGAATGCATATATCATTACTACCACTAATTAAGTCTACCATTACCTTGTTGTCTAGCGTTAAGTTTATTCATGCTGTGGCTCCCTATAATTATGGGTACATAATGAATAACTGGGGACAATTCCACGCACGGCTGTCTGATTCCAAATTAGGCAATTTAATGCCTGTTTTATGGTGACTGGACAGCTGAAAAACATACACATGTGTATACATACGATATAGTACTTATATAGACATTTTTATTACGCACAGACAGAGAACAAACAAATGTGCTTATCACACAAATGTTTGTCCTTTGTGGGAATCGAACCCACGACCTCCGGTTTTGCAGTCAGGGTCTCTAACCACTCGACCACAAGGCCATTCATATAGTCAATAAGTTCATTTCATAAGGTTCTATTAGCTATAAACCTGTGTTACCTTGGGAGTCGGTACCCTTATCAGTAAATAAATACATCATTAGGTTCTTGTTTTTCTATTACAAAAGGCAGGCGGACCACCCGATGATAAGTGGTCACCGTTGCCTATGACGTTCAATGGGCATCTCGAAACATAAAATATGGACCAAAGTCTATCTTGACTCAATTTTATTAGCGTCACCTGTATCTATGTATGTATATAGCAATGTACAAGTTCTAACTTAAGTTTCACAGACTTCATAATGCCCGATTAATAAAAACAGGAGTTTCTATATAGCAAACAAAATTAGACACGAAATAATTTATGTAAACTACGAGTATGTATGTTCATTCGGCTCAGTCACGCTAGCAGTGGCTGATATCACGGCGGCAAATTCAACTGAATTTGAAATCAGCTGCACCAATTTCAGGTAACGTTAGCTCACTAATAAACACTAACAAACTAACGGGCGAGGGATTCCTTTGTGGATCTTCAGTAATTTCCACTCCCACCTGAGCCAGCATCATGCAGACACCGACCTGTCGTGATGAGCTAATATTTGTGGCGTACTCCCGTAATTTCGTTTGTATTGCTAGCGCACGGAGATTTCTGATTTGCGTTTGCCATTAACCAGTCTAATTCGGATTAAACCAGTTCACACCGGTTCAAAGCAGTATAATAATTATGTTTCGCTTCAGGGCAGAACATCGGATCGCAGAAGTTTACAGCTTAAACATGTCTGTCTGTTAAATATGTCTACAACAAATAAGTACAAAACGAAAAATAAAGCCACGTGTTAGGTATCTATCCTGTAACTCCATTAGTCCCGAAGGCTCTACCGCGCTGCTCTAATACGGATAAGCTGCAATACGGCGTACGTGCAACTCAGCTTATTGGTAAGATTTTAGAACTGCTCCTAAAATATCCATGAAACATGATTCATATGCACTGGCAGGATTGAAAAAGAACCTATGTATATTTATGAAGCATCAACAAGTTGTATTAAAACAGCATCAGTTATTTTAAATCAGGCCATTGCGAATCGTATGCACCAAAATTTTAAATTTCGCTGTAAGATAATTTGAAAGGGCTACTTAAAGTTTTTTTAAGACGCTTTTAAATTTACCCGTTTTTTAATAAGTCCATTCGCATTAATTATTTGCAAGTGCATCCGCTGTATTTATTTTCGTAAACGTGGGTATTTTGAAATTTTCAACGAATTAACGTTACAATTTCGAGTATCATTCGCTCCGCTAGCACTTCAGCTACGAAATAATTTGTGAATGCTTCTTGTGGAACTTTTGTAAAACTACCCCGTAACCATCCCACTACTGGTCAAAGGCACTCTGAATGAGAGGGTTTGGAGCGCGACCCGAAATTTCCTGAAAGAACTTAAAATACGACTGAAAACTCCCGAATTCCAACAGTTTTTTTTACGTTAACCGGAAGCGAAATTTGAAAGAAAAACATGAATAAAGCTAGATAAAAGCCCGCAACTGTCCAAATCAGGGGACGGTAACATTTTGATCGTACAAAATGTTTACAAATTTGTACATATAAATAAAATTGAAATGTCTGTCTGTGATTTCAAAATAACTGTGTTTTCTCAGGTTTTTATAATTATCTCTACGATACTAACACTGTCTTTCTGTTTCTCCGGTCTAATCTCTGGAACGGATGAACCGATTTTGATGGGACTTCTACTGGAAAATAGAGAGGTTATAGGGCAATATCTAGGCTACATTTTATCTCGAAGTGTTCTCTATTTAGTTTTAAAACTGTAAACAAATGTAAATAGCTCATAATATTAATAAATAGACTATGATAGTGAAAGTACTCGTCCAGTGAACGTACACACGCGAAAACCTCAGCAAAATGAATATTTAAAATTGCCACTTAGCTTTCAGGTAGGATTCGAAATTAGAGCCGTCCCGGCAAAAATGTAAGCCTTTGTGGCGAAAACCGTTGACGACTCCTGGCCCGGACTCTTTGCAATTGCCACATTTGAATAAATAGAGCGGCTATTACGCCATTAAAATGTTGGTTATATTAAAGCATCAAAGTAAAGAAATGTTAGGTCAAACGATTCGAATTTTGAACTGAAAATATTTTTTCACAATTTTTAAAAGTAAAAATTGCCGCCAGTATAATAATTACTCCGACAGTGAAATTCGAAAGGTTTGTTTAAATGATGCAAGTAACTAGCGACTTTTCATAGGATTCATGGAAGATGACGTTTTCCATTTTATCGAGTTTATTACCTGCAAATAAACTTCTGTGTTTCGAATAGGATCGCAAAAAATCATTTTCTTGTCACTTGATTTGTAAGGTAAAAATAGTACCCTATTACTAAGCCTCCCACGGTCTTTCCGTCTGTCACAGTGCCCTATTTCTTGAACAGTAATATACCTACATATATTTGAATTTTTTTCAGAGTTACGACAAGACGATTAGGAGAAGAATAATAAAAATAAAACAAATTAAAAACAAAGGAAGTTAGATATTATTCGGCGTACGGAACCTTCGCGCCTTTTCGATTTTTAATCCAAATCCGTGTACCAGCACAATTTCGTATTAAGCAAATTTCATAATGTCAATCTCAAGTTACTTCAGTTTACATAATTATAAAAAATCGAATAATATTTGTGGCTTATCTACTGATCTATTTCGATTTGTAAATGTCATGTTGGTTATTATTGGGACTATTAGTTACTATTAATTACTAACTAAACTGCACTAATAGGTCTGTTAATATAATTTAGTAAGTAGTTAATATAATTGAGTAAGGATAATAGTAGTCCGTGTCTGTCTTATTGAATGTGATTGCACTAATTATAATTAATTGTTAACCATTAAGCCCAAGAAACGTTTGCAGGAAAATACAGGCTAAGGTCAAGTATCAAGTGTATTCTGATGAAACTAGTCAATTCAAGACAGCTGATCGCAAGAGCATTGCCTTAGTGGTAACCACTAGAGATGAATTCTCTTCAGATCTCCATGCTTTCGAAGGCACGTTAAGCAGTCGGTCATCCTTATCTTCGTGTATCAGGAGTTGAGCAGCATGTTGAACTATTCTCCAGGTCTTCCAGAGCTACGAAAGGCAGCTGTGGCCAGTAATGTATCGTGATAATGACGTGAGAGTATCGCAAAATGTTTGTAAGCCGTTACAACCACTAAGGTGTGACCGACTTCTGATAGGGTAACTACTAACACTCACTAACTGCACCTACTAACACATACTAACTGGGCCCTATCACTAACGGCCCCTTTCCTGCAGTCCTATTACTGAAGAATATTCACCAACTAATTCATATTAACACCTTATACTAACTGAATTCACACTAACAGTCCCTACAGCCCTGTTAGGAGTCGCTTACAGATGTCTATGGGCGGGAGCAGCCAATTGTGACTGCTGCCTGCTCGTTTGCTACTCTATTCCAATAAAAAAAAAGGTTCACACGGTCCGCGATCCTTGTATAACACAAACAGCAATAGGCAGCGTTCATATTTCATCATTAAGCATTCTTAATATAAATGGAGATATATTAAGAAATAAATGAACTCGCTTCGTGCTTTTCCATTAGACCTTAAGCCACCTTACCTCGCGCCTGACCTGTCGAGTATTAAATAAAAAGTTCGCGTGAGCCTCGCCATTAATTTACTGCGTGAAAAGAGCCTGAACGTTCCGGGGACGAGACGACGCCGGCGCGGCTTTGATAGTAATGGATAGGCTTTGAGTAAGAGAGTTATGGCTCGTACTTCAATGGGTGCCTTTATGAAAAACTTTAAGGCCGCTCCACTCGGCCTTTTTACCTGTTAAATCTTGCTCTCTCCTTGTTCGTTTAGTCGGCGACGCGTTACGAAGATACGAATATATTAAGGTGTGAAATCTGTCAATGTACGTATGTATGTATGACTGGCCTCGTGGTCGAGTGGTCAGAGACCCTGACTGCAAAACCGGAGGTCATGGGTTCGATTCCCACCCAGGACAAACATTTGTGTGATGAGCACATTT
>DWGJ01004729.1:0-11239 GCA_018246895.1 Aspitha aspitha aspitha
GGTTGTCAATGTCAAACAAAAAGTCCAAAGAAATGTCAAAGAATTATTTTTTATTATGGTCGAATTTCGACCAGTAATCGACCACTAGTTTTTATAAAAATGCAGGTACAGTCGCGGGTGGGATTAGTATAGAAGAAATAGTAATAGATATAACCATTTAGATATAGCGCGATTTACGGCGTTTCTCGCGTGCCGGTAAGATTTAGATGAGCCGATGACTATAATATCACTGTTGGTCGGCAGTTTAGATTAGGGACGTTAAGTAGCCAACGCACCGTCCGTGATGGTGTTCGGTCGTTGCATTCATAGAAATATTAAGCACGTTTTCAGTTTCAAATCCAATGAACATTGGCTATTTTATATGAAAATGATGTATGCGCTTTTTGTGGTCGGTCGTGGGTTCGATTCTCATACATCTGTGAGATGAATCGGTTTGCTCTGTGTCTGTACTGAAAATATGTATATAAGTAGTTTAGTAAGTATGCGTATGTTTATCAGCTGTCCGGTTACCATAACACAGTCGCGTTAATTTGCCCTAATTTGAAATCTGGAATTTAATTGATAGATCTACACAATGTAATGATTTGATGATAAGTCTGAGTATAATATGATATAATAATATAATATAATAATGTAATATAATATAATAGTTAACATTAATAATTTAAAATTGTAATTATTTAAATGACAATTATATAATTTGCACACCCTACGGCTGTACAAATTATAATAATATTACACTACGGGTGTGCAAATTATAATAATACAAATTATAAATAAGTAACCAACCACTAATAATTGTAAATTGTTGTATCTTGTCCTGCAAATAAATGAAATGAATTGAATTGAATTCAATTGAAAATTGGAATTGTTCCCGGCTATTATTGCTATGTTTCAACGTATGCATGAACCACTTAACTTGGTACTATGAACTTCACTTTAGAAGCCTTTTAGTTGTTTGTTGTCCATCTTTCGTTACACAATGGACTCGTTATCTAAAACAAACCGGCATAAGTCACCGTGGACTGCAGTGCTCATGTAATCTTGGTGACATATTTATTTTACACTAGCTGTGTCCTACAGTTTCACCCGCGTTAATTAGAGATCTATTAAAAAACTGTTTTAAGAAAGTCACGGTATGATTACTATTAAGGATTATTTATACTTAATGAAAATAAAAACACAAATACGCATATCGAATAAAAAACTTCAATCAGTCAACAGTCAATTGATTCGTTTAATTAATTCATGCATTTAATAAGTCTCGGTACCGAAAATGAAGTCCTAACGTGTTTCAGTACTAAATCAATTATGATTCAGCTAAATTAGCGGTCGAATATTAATAATGATGAAACATCTTGTTCGTCATCAGATGCTTGCCCGTTAGTGAACAAACAAAAATGTGTTCTTGTTTGTGACAAAAATCACATACCGACCAATCGAATACGAGCTGGGCAGATGTTCCCAAAATCGGCGATGATTTTAATAAGTTATCTCGCCCGATCGTCAAACAGAATGCCTGCACGTATGCAGAGATATCTCACGAGCGGCCGAACATGCTTCAGAATATTAAATATATTTTTTAACACGCAATCTGAGCTATTGTCTCATATACTGCGAGAACAGAGAATTTAGTAGGTATTGTACGTTAAGCGTTAATATTTACGATAGGGTACAATTATTTTTTTCATTACATTTAATTCTTTTTTTTAATGGCTTAGTGTAATTATAGGACGCAATAATTTCGTTTTGTCACAGAGAAGTGTCTATTCATCAGCAAATGCCATTAGATACATAAAAAAATAAAATAAAATGTACCTTCTGCTGTGTTGTACATTGTTGATGGTAAATGCCAATGGTATATTTTATAATAATAACATTATTGTAATAATAATATATTGACTTGTTAAGTTGTGTTTTTTCTTTATGAGTCCGACTTAAAGTGCGTATTTTGTGTGTATTAATCGCAAATCGCATTAATTATTTCCAACGACATGTTTAAGTCGAAAATAAATTCGTTCGAAGTGAGACAAGTCGTGTTCATTATTATTATTGTTAAATTTCCTACCAGAGACTTTGCCTTCATTACATTTGTCACTTTTTGTTGGTTTTACCGTATACGTATACTAAGGTACGGGCCGAGTACTCGGTTAAAACTCGCTACTCGCGATTATGCCGAGTACCTACTGCCGAATATAAGGCAACATATATACTGACTCCCTGTGGACACAGCCTATGCACATCATTGTCTTACCTAAAGTAAGACTGAAGACATTGACAGTTATGTGCTGTTATGACAGATATATGACAAACCCGTATAACTCCATACCGAGTAACTCGATTGTGTACTCGGCTCGGTTAAAATCAAACCAAGTTAAACTCGGTATTCGGTTACACGGCACAACTTCACGGTTCAACTCGGCATAACTTCATCTCGGTCCATCTCTAGTGTGTACGCATTTCATTCTCGAGTCACAACGCGACACGCTATCGTTGCAGCATCCAGACCTCAAAATCTTCACATGCATTAGTAATTCAATTCTATCATTAATTCGGGGGCTTGTGCTCTCAATTATACCAATGGACTTACGTAACGTTCTGTTAAAGTTGCTTCATTAGAAACACACTAAAAGCATGGCCCTTAAGGATTTTGTGGTTATGACGTCAGGTTTTTTTTAATCACAGGAAAGGGAAGTATTTACATTTTCAATTGGAATAAATAAGCATAGACACACATCATCATACTTTTTTCTTTTCCTTAGCTACTTTCCCTTCTAGTTGGGGTCGGCTCGCCTAATCGTATAACTATCTACGGAAATGTAAATACTGTATTACTACGTCATAACTAAATGTTCGTATTAAGATATTTGACTTTAGGGTCATAGAGTCTCAAAATGATGAATCGAACGAATCGAACGTGGTTCAAATCTAAACCATTGCATCCACCAAAATTTCTCTCCAATATATTTATTTCCATACCTTATTTAGCGTACAATATATTTAATTCCTAGCTCTCAATTCATAAACGCTCATAACCGGAAATTGTATTGTATCGGTTGTCTCGTTTTCCTTCATCGCGTTCGATATGTTACAGAAAGGGACGCACAATTCAATAGACAAAACACTGACAATGACAGCTTATGAATAAGGGTATTAGAGTCACTGGTAATGAATCGATGTGATACCGTCCCGTGCCCTCCCACGTGGGAGAGATTACAGATTATGGGATTTATTTGGACACCACAATAGGACCATAAAACTTTTACGTGGGCGTTTATTAGGTACTATATATGATAAGTGTTTTATATATTTTTCTTCGTGGTTAAGCGTTTTATATGGCGTTACAAATAACGCGTGAACCAAAAGCTAGATAGGTTAGGCAACTGGGATAATGTCGGCCCATTGCTGGCCAAACTACTCCTACAGGTAGCCATGGAGTTCCACAGCAGTTATTTATTAACACTGTATTGTAACCCTTATATGTAAGATTAACACTATATTGTAACCCTTAAAGGTAAGTTGAATAAACGGCAGATATTATCCCCAGCATTTTCTACCAGTCAGTCCAGTAATGAGTTACTAGTCAAAGGAAGTTTTGAACGACAAGCAATATATGCAAGGTTAGGGATGCTAAGCGCAGTGCATCCTATACTGATATATTGCCCCGAACGTGAATGATTTACAAAATTCACGAATCAAAATAACCTTTTGCCCCTTTAAAATTGTCTATGTCAAACTTGTTGTTAACCAAAAGTGTCTTCGTCTGATATTTACAGTTCATAGCTTAGAAAACACGAACAGTTCAAACGTTGAAATCAATTAACGTACACTTTACTAATGTCACAGTAAATTTCATGCCGCATGGGTATATTAATCCTTTCATACTAAACTGACGAATGATAATCTTTCTATTCATTAAAATTGTCTTTGAAGGAAAATAACTGGCGTCGTAAAGTAACGGTTATGTTTGAAACTGGCCGGACAACTGTCCGTTGCATTTCACGAGCTAATCAAATGTCCCCCAATACCCGTGTCCGCCGTTTAATACCAATTTTGCATTAAATGAGGGGTATGGCTGAGATGTACATACATGTTTATAAAGCGGCTTATGCACTGTACGAGTACGATGGTCGAGGTATGGATGGATTTAAAATAATTAAGCAACGTTTGCTTAAATCGATCACACGCAACTATAAAAGCATTTGACTATGTGCATATGAATTTTACAAAAGTTTTAAAGCGTGAAAGAAGCAATAGGTTTTTTTTATTTTTTTCGGGCACAAACAAATCGGTGCTTAAAACAACAGTGACTCAAATATTGCTCCCCGCGATAATGATTAATGATTGAGTTAATGATGATGTTAGTGTTACGGACGATGCATATAACGCTCAATCCAACGAATGTAAGCTTGTCTTGCGTCAAGTTGAAATAGTACGAGTATACCTGAAGTTTAGATCGTGGACAGCCAACAGTTTGTCTTGGGTGCGCACAATGAAATCTTGATCGTAATCCTTATGCGGATTGATAGACGAAACGGTGATAGACAACTCAATGTGGGCAGCTCAAGTGTTGGATAAATCTTGCCCCGAACGAACCATAGCACGGTACGAGGCGATTTATATAATGCAACCAAAAAACTGGCGTATCGAGATAAGGAAGAAACAAAAGCCTATTGCCAACGTAACGTGTCTAGCGCGAACGTTTATCGAACTCGCGTTGCAATACGAATACATTTATTTATTTATTTAGTTAATTTGAACGGATTACCCCAATAACACTAGAGAACACAGGAAATTACATGTGGACAGTTAAATTACAGTAAATGATACAAATTACAACATGAAATGACACAAAAAAAAATATTAAATGAATATTCCAGGCAAGTCAATGTAATGAAAAATATGTCCGGAAAATCAATAAAAAATCTGTTTTTTCACCATGTTAAGTTACAGCGCATGTCACTTGTTTTTCCTTGAAGTTATGTGTATCAACGAATGAATTACACTCTTCATTTATTTTACTTACATACTATGCATTGTATAACAAATACACAATGTATTTTATACAATGCGAAATCGTAAATAGAGACATTGATTTATGAGACATAACCAACTTAGTTTTTAGTTGCAAGAATTTAGTGTCTAACATGAATTTTCAGATTTGTTTATAGCACTTATTATAACATATAGCATTACTAAATAAAACTATTTAACTTTTATTGAATTGTGTAATATTTTGAACATAAATGCGTAAATCTATCTATGTATATACCATTTATTCGGCATTTTGAAGTTAAGAATATGTTTAAAATTAATTTCATTCAATCGCTCATCATAGCTGCTGTTTGGAATCCAAATACTCAAACCGATTAATAAATTTGTCAACAACGGTTTGATCAGAGCGAAATATAAAAAATTGCATCCATTAAATATTATTTCGATCACGTTTCGATAGCGATCGCGCTAGACTCAGATCGCTATCAGATCTAGATATAGACTCAGCGCGAGGCAATTTGACAAGTCTAAATGGAGGCAAGCGGTTTTGGTGACGTTAATAATCCATGATTATATCTAATATGGTAGTCAATGCACATATTCGAACAGATTTACTGTTCACCTATGTAACCAAATACAGAAAGTGAATGTAGATGACATAAGAATAATAATCAAGACTCCGTAACGTCTGTTTCCTGTGTTATGGTAATCGGACATGCTATATGGTATGGTAATATATACATAGTACCAATCTAGATATTATTATTACATCTAGATACAATACATAAAATGTGCTCTTTAGACAAATGCTTAGAGGGGAATCGACCAGACGATCTACGGTTTTCCAATCAGGTTGTCTACCCATTAGACCAAGAGTTTTATAAATAATAGTCGCATAAGTTAATCTCGTACTGACTAAATTCATCTTCAAAAACGACAACAGTGCAAGAAACTAGTGACAACCCTAATGGTAAACTCAGACTTTCTCCAGCCGGTCACAACCGATTTGGTTTTGATAAATATAAGTTATCCCAAACAGGATTACACTGCTGCTGCCTCCAATCTTATCTTTAGTTTCGATGGCGGTATAGTAATCTTGATAGTTTGAATGAAAACATTCAGTAGGCCACGAAACGAGTTCGGCGTCTGATTGCGTTTGTAACTTTGTGAATTACCATAAATTGTGCGCTATAAATCATATTACTACCTTCGACTGGCCTCGTGGTCGAGCGGTTAGAGACCCTGACTGCAAAACCGGAGGTCATGGGTTCGATTCCCACCCAGGACAAAGATTTGTGTGATGAGCACATTTGTTTGTTTTATTTTTATTTGTCTGTTCTGTGTCTGGTCGTAATAAAAATATCTATATAAGTACTATATCGTGTGCATATATGTATGTGTATCAGCTGTCCGGTCACCATAACACAGGCATTAACTTGCCTAACTTGGAATCGGATAGCCGTGTCTAGAATTGTCTTCTGTTATTATTATTGTACTGTCACGATCTTCCTTTAATGATGAGAGAACTCTATTCAATGATCATACATGTCTTCATCTCGAACCGAATACTTTCGAACACTTTCTACAGCTGGCCGACTACTGATTTGCCGCGCGCCCGAAATGCAAAGAAAACCCGCAATCACCAGTAAATATACTTTAATTGCAGTCTTTCGAGGCAGCGTTCTTGTAAAAAAGCTTTAAGGCTGGAATAATTTTATTTATGGAGGTCCGTAAATAACGACCGCCACACGTAATCCGGGACGAGAAGCAAGATTACCTTGAGTATTTATAGTAATACATTTAAGGGTATATTCAGCTATTTTCAGTTAAATTTAGTGTATTTGTTTACGGGTTCAAAGCCCAATTCACTTGAGTTTTTGGGGATGGTCTTTGTCGCGTTAACCCATAAACATACATATATAAATACCGTCACAAAATCGTAGCGATAATAAAATAGGATATTGTAGTGTAGTGGTCTGACTACGTGCCCGCTTAAGGCAGGTTCAAATCCTAGGAACTTAAATATTAAAAGTTTTGTGCCTTTTTAAAATTAGTACCTATTTCTCGCAAAAAGAGGATATTATAGCGTGCAGGTTTGTTAACGATGTTTTCCTTCGTCGTTACAGCGAGTAATATGTCAGTAATTTATTTCAGTAACTTGGTTACTTAAATTTATCTGATATAAAAAGCGAATTATTATTCAGAATTAACATTACGGGGTCTAATTGAGGCGATAATTAATTTTTGAAACGCAGTAGAGAAACGAATAAATTAAACATTAATTTTTATTGTTTGTTCCGGACCGGTTGGGAACAAATTACGCGGGTCCCTAATTAAATTAATTTTCCATTTAAGTAGGATTGATTATTTTTTGTTCGAAAGGAAACATTTATTTTGGACCAACTGTTCCAATTAAATGCCCACTTCGAAGTGTTTGGAGATTTTTACGAAAGTAATCACGACAAATTTTTGTATAAAAGGGAAAAGTGATTAAGCGGGCGGTGCATATTAATGGAGAGATTTGTCTTAAAATTTCACTCTTTATGCATAAAATAGATAAAGTAACAAAGATAAAGGACAAGTTCATCTAAAAAATTCCAACGTTACTTGGCTGTTTATCTTTAAACAAACCTATAAATATTATAAAACAAATAAATGAAATAAAATAAAATTGAACTATAAAGGGGAGTATCCTCAAAACGAAATTGCTGACTTTTTATTTTAATTGAATATTATAATTATTCACACGAAGATAATGTGGACCGACTCTTAAAATTTACCATTGCTCTTGTTTAGCCAGTAAAGTATCCAATATCCTTAATAATATCCGTATTACGTTTTCTTGGTCGTTAAGAAAATATTAGCCAGTCTCGAGGCGGCACGTTAATACGCCACATGAAGCGTCAGGTGCGTTCCGAGCTTCTGTAAACTGCACAAGATGCAAGCACATTATACCCTGTCCGCATTATCTTGTACTGATCCTATCTTTAAAAGACATAGTGCTACTTTCGTATGGTTACTAATTTTATATTACATTGTAAATATTCGAATACTTTTTCTCGTAAAATTAATTTTCAATTTCAAACACTAATAGCGTGGTCGAGTGGTTACAAACTGACTACTAAATCGTAGGCCCTGAGTTCGATTCCCACCGAAGACAGGCAGTTGTCTGATGAGCGTAATGCTTATACAGATAATTTTATTACACCAAACACACAAATGTTTGTTCCGGATGGGAATCGAACCTCCAACCTGTGGTTTAGCAGTCAGGGTATCAAATTACTTCAGCAAGAGGTTAGTCAAGATGTTCAGGTATCTAACTCACATTTGTTGACATCCATAGCCATAATAATGAATTAGAATTCTGGTCTTCCGTTAAAACAATACGCTCGTCAGTACCGCTCGAGTTGAAAACAAAAGAATACGATTTGCATATTCAAAGGCATTCAAACAAAACCTCATAAACTTTTAAATCGTAAACAAGGAATCTGCTGAAAGGTGAGAAGTCTAAAAGAAAACACAAGTCATTTACAAGTCATTTCTTTGAGGGGAATGAAATATACCGAATATCACGAAAGAATAAGTCGTTAATCTTCTCTATAAACAAGCAAATCTTGTACATATGTAAAAAGAAATACGAATTCTCTGTCAGATTATGGTTATTATAGAGAATTGAAATCGTGGGTGCACAAAACGAAAGCTTTTAGATTTCTTCCATGTAAAACGCATTTTCATTTTCTTGTGATGGTATAATGATAACTATTGTTGATCGAGGTCAATAGCTCTCTACGAAGAAAATATTCCTCACTCAGACAGCAACGATAGGGCAACTGCTGGCTATATAAATTTAAATCTCCACTTAAATTGTATTAATATAGCCAGAGAATCTTTTCCCAGAAAGAATATTCCATTTCCTAAACACAATGCGAACAGACCTATACGTTATGCAGGTAAAAGCAACATTTCTTCATTTTCCACTCTGAGAATAACGTAGCTACACATTGCATACGACGTGAAAATTGCTTTACAAAACCATTTCGGTCCGGCGTTTTTGGTATTATAATTCGTCCAGTGTTACAGTACAAATATAAGAGTGAGTCAATATTCTGTGTATTTTAAAAAGGGTTGCCCAATTTGAAACGATGTTTACCTGAAATTTACACCTCTGAGAAATGAACCAGCCGCGGGACACTAACCTCATTACTCATTACCCTTGTAATATTCGTTCAAAGTAACTTCATTTTATTTTTTATTCGTTTTATAAAACCTTCATTTGAAAGATAATTTGTTTTTATCATTGTCACGTGTCTACGACCTCACCTGATTGTAAGTCTACGATCTTTTTATTAAAAGAGATACTATAGGCAATTAACTTAAAACCGGACAGTTGATAAACATATCTACATATATACTCGTACATACTGTAAAATAAATAAAAATAATGATCTCATTACTATGGTTATGATGTTTATAAGCTTTATGGTTGTATGTAAATTTTATATTATGAACATTATATTTTACACATACTTCCGTCTACAATCTAAAACAAAATTGTTATTTATTTAAGTCATAACCATAATGAAATGACTTTGGCCCTATCAAGCTCCGGTACATCAAGAAAAATTTGCAACGGAAAAAGCAGCCAACAATTGAAACGTTTCAAGCATTCGCGTTTTATTATTATCCGGGTTTCGCCTCTCAAAGAGTACATATCAAAAAAATTAGGTCATTTACGTCAAAGTTAATTACAGGCTACGCAGTAAAACGCACTGGGTAGGTCTTTACTAGTGAAATGTGGTCCGCTCTTCCGACAGTTTTACAGGATAGGTCCGAAAATCTAGAATGTTTCATGAATTCAAGCGAAAAGAAGGCACGATACCCTATTTGCGACTTTTGTTTTTAATGTACAATAAAATTGCGGCGTGTTTTCAGCACTGAAAGCTTTCAGTGGGATAATGTACCCTTTTACAATTTTCTCAAAAAAGTTTTCAGTGGTCTTCTTTTCTTCACTTACTTTAAGGCTGAAATGATTAAAAGTTTCAGTTGAAGGTAAGCTTTACTTAAAGAGCAATAAAGTGCTACAACTATTTATAACCTAAGCTTACATTTATAAACCATTAGCTTCAACTTCGGCCTCACCTCTCCGAATAATCTCTAAAATCTAACAATGGTGGTGTTAAAAAGAGACAGATATAGCTACCCTTTATCCCGAACACAATAGTTCACAGTAATTTGTAGCTTACATTGAGCACGAGCGTGGTTTCAGATCCTCTTCCAGAAGCTCCACCGTTTACGAGAGAGCCGGCAGTATGCCACCGGCCGTCCTGCGGTGTAGACGTGTGCTACGCGGCGGAGCTACGTCAAAACTTTCGCGTGCGTTATCACTGGAAATGAGTGCACGTGTTTAATTGCTTTGTCGGTGATTTTTATTTTGCTACTTGGATGCTATTCGCAATGTTGAGCCTATGATGACCTGGTCTTAGAATGGTAAGTAGCAAATGATTGAAGAAACTCATGTAGATGAACAAATATTATGAACAAAGGTTATGCTTAATTTGTATTACAATCAACAGTACGCATAACCTGTTTTTTTTGTTTTTTTTATTTATACGTACCTATTATTAAAAACTACCTTTATTATTAAATGTATTATTTTAGTATATTAAATGTAATATAGTGTAGTATTTAATTTTATGTAAAAGTATCTTTAGCGCATAGTAAACAATATTCTTTATATTAAAAACAAGGATGTTTAAAAGTATTAAATTATACTTTATGAAACATAATTTTATGTTTCAAAAATTATTTTGCTTTAAAATACGTGAGAAAATTTTATTTTCTTCATTTTCATTGTACAAAGAATACGTGAAATGCCTCCTTAATTCCTAATAAAGTTCCTTTGTATTCCTTAAGCGTCGCCTCACTGAAGGAACTGTGAAACCTCTACTTGTGCTTTCAATGAAAGTTGTATGGCGCAATACAATTTTAAAACTTATTCAAGAAAGTTTGGCTATAATCCTCATATCTACGCGAGATATACTCGAATTCTGTTTCAATAATTTGCAAGATATATGTACATATAATAAATAAGTAGCTGTGATTAGTTGCAATCTACTATAATGAAGAGAGACCTGAATACACAATATTATAGCAAGACCATGTATTACTAACATACATACATACATACATATCGTCACGCCAGGTCCCTTGCGGGGTAGGCAGAAAGCAGCGAGTGCCAAATATC
>DWGJ01004730.1:0-11238 GCA_018246895.1 Aspitha aspitha aspitha
GGAGTAAACTAACAATTCTGTAACATCTTTAAATGTACCCATATTTGTGCAAATAAATGTCTTTGTCTTTGTCTTTGGCTTTGCTTTTACGGTAAATTTCTGCATCATTGTATAATATGAATATTGGCAAAATAACGCATTTAATATAATTCCAAGTTCACAAAAATATCGCCCGATTTAAAAAAAATTGACATAGATAATAAATTGATTGAGGCGATAGGCGCGAAAAGTGACAGGTAAAATGTTTCTCCACAGTTTATAAAACGTCACTTTGCTATGTAAACAGAATTAAGCGCTTCACATAACACAGCCGCTTACCACACAACCGGTTTGTATGTGCTGTGGTTTCCAAACACAGGATAAGCGCCGGTCTGTTATCGAACGCTTAAATAGATTTTTTGTGCTGTGACAATTTTTCTACATAAGAGCATTATAAGATGTATCATTTTCTTTCGTGACACGTAACATTAATGTCCAATTTAGTGGACAGTCTTGTGAAATGTTATTTACAATAATGTACCACAGACTTGAGTTTCTCGAGTCGTAATAACATCTTTTGCGTTTTAAGTTAGGACAAGAAATTTTATATTATGAACATAATTTTTTTGTAATATTATTATTATTTTCAGGAAAATACATGTATGTGTGAGTACTCGTGTACGATTGTACATACTTTCTACTATAACTAATAAAAAACATTTACTATTTACAATAGTTCCCTTATACAAAGTTAAAATTAAAGATTTAATTTACCTATATCAATACAAAATAGAGCCTAATTAATGTTTGTATTAATTTGAATATTCATGACGGGCTGCAAGTGCATCCCCTTGCACCCGCGAGAAATGAGGGAATGCAGGTTTAATCACGATTTATTCCTTCACTGTTATAGCAAGAGATAATTTTCAAAAACGCTCAAAACTGCCTGTCTAGAATTGAACTCTACATCTCTGGCGAAGTACTCTGAAATCTACTAAGCGAATAACAACTGGGTTGTCACAGTTCACTGGGTTCTTTAAATGTACATTTGTGCCAATGCCGTCCAATACTTTCATATATGGATACCAGTATTAAGTACTAGTATCTACAAGACCAATTAACGTGTAATTTTCTCATTAAAACGTTTTAATATTCCTTCTAAGATAATCTGTTTATTTCGTCACGTTTAGTTAGATTATTATATATTTTTTCAAAGCAATAAACAAATTTTGAAACTGGCAGCAAATCCTAAGTCGAGGATGGGACGCATGAAAAAAACAATCATCTTCATAATCACCTGCAGTTATCCAGCCGGCCATGACTTCAACTTTAAATTACTCAACCATTATCTACATGTCACGATTTATTTTAATTCACAGCACGTTTTGTTTAAAATCGTCATTTAAATAATTATTTTACACTGGCAATAATTTATTAACCGTCAATTTTATTTTTTGTATACAAAGTTTTTTTTTAATACAGAACGCAGCACAAGCGAGCGCGCCGCGCTTTCCCGCGCTACTACATTTGTAACAACCAATCACGAACTGAATCAATCGCAAAACAAAAAAGCTTTTGTACAAACGCCGCAATCAAATACCAACCTTAAAGTAATTAAACAAAATTCAATTTTGTGTAACTCATTTTTGTACATATAACTTTTCTGATGACAGAGAACAAATTAAAAATTATTCATCGAACATGTAGTCGCAAGCAATAATGGCTCCTATTGCGAGGAATTTGAGGCGTCAATGTCACGACCGATGGCCACACAAAGGCTTTGTTTATTTCGTTTTCGTGGTACAATGTAACGATAATATGACATTATCTCTTATTGTCTCGTATTTAGGTTGCATGAACGAAGTATATAGGCATGTTTAGATTTTATTAATACTCCATTGAATTGCCATACGTTTTATAATGAAGGAAATTAACATTACACTCGAATCAGTGTTTTTTACGTAAAATACTTGCCAAGGAGTATTAACATTCGTTGCTGGCGTATTGGCGGTCGATTGTAAATATAAAAACGGGATTGAGTAACTATTCTCATAAGTTATTCCATTAGTCATTTAAATGTTTGCGTGTTTAGGTCATAAGTTATTGTTATTACATCTTCACGGCATATACCAAACGGGGTAAACAGAGAGTATTGCGTGCCGAATATCTCTATCATTAAGTACCGAAACATTAATAGTATTTAATTGAATACTCAATCAATACACGATAATTACTTTACATTGAATAAGTGTTTTTGATGCTTCACATACAGCCTTGATACTGATTAGTGAATTTAAATATTTTAATATTAAATAGGGCTGAAGGTTTAATTCCTTTTGCGTTTCGATGTTGACTGTCTCGTTTTTTTTCGACCCTTCTCTTCGACCAGGTCCTCTATGGAAGGTTTTAATTTGGTTAACCAACTTATTAAGATTTAAAATAGGTTTAAACTTTGTTATTTATTTACTGCTGGGCACTGAGTCTTCTCTCACAATGAGGCGGTATAATCCATACTGTACCACGCTGGCTGTGTGCGGATTAACAGACTTCTCACATAAAACATTTAATGAATAAGCTAAGGCGCGTTACCTCGAGGATGTAGGGACCCCCTAAACCTGCCCTCGTAACTATAACTTTGATAAATCTTTCACTGGCCTCGTGGTCGAGCGGTTAGAGACCCTGACTGCAAAACCGGAGCTCGTGGCTCCGATTCCCACCCGGGACGAACATTTGTGTGATGAGAACATTTGTTTGTTCTGTGTCTGGGCGTAATAAAAATAAGTACTATATCGTATGTATGTATGTATGTATGTTTAACAGCTGTCCCGGTCACCATAACACAGGCATTAAATTGCCTAATTTGGGATTAGGCAGCCGTGTCTGGAACTATCCCCAGTTATTTATTCATTATTATTATAACTGGCCAAGTGGCAGTGGATTGGCAGACTACACACCTTAGAAATATAATATACTTTATAACATACTCTATCGTTGCCGCATAATGTTTTTCTTCAGCGTTATAGTGATAATACTTGGATCTAAGTTATAAAACGCACGTAAAGTCAGAGGTGCGTGCCACATCGAACCCAGAACCTTCGGAGTGCCATCTCAATTTCAAACCACTAAGCTAAATATCACTAAAGAATAAATCAGTTCATTAGGAACAGGAAAGTTATTAATATTACGAGTTTGTTAGTAAAGTGCATTTATTTTACTTTGCATCTTCATAATAATTTCTTGTTTAATGATTTATTAATGGTTACACGGTATTAAAAGCAGTTTGAAGTAGAGGTTCGAAACCAAGGACGTTTTAATGTCACATGAAATTTGGCAAAAAACAACTGTCTGCACTGTTTCAAACATGTTTTAAATCGGCCATTTAATACCGTGTAGCATAGATCTTAGTGTAATCGTTATGCGTTTATAGTCCATCAATTTCGAGGTACCAATAGGGCTAAGCTATAAGGGCTCGTATAAACGTCCATTGACCCCGTGGTGAATGAAGCGTGGCAGTTTTTTGAGCCCAATCTGATGGGGTGCGATGGGGATGAGATGAAGCGTGCAATAAGGCTTAATTCATTAAAGGGATGAAAATACCTCTCGGAACGGAAGATCAGTATTGCATATATGTTTGTACCTACTAGCTTTTACCAGCGGCTTCGCTCGCGTGGAATTAGGTCTGCCACATTAAGTTAGTCATAGTCATAAGTTTAAAAATTAGATAATAAATAATAAATGATTAGGTAATTGTCAATATTGTAAAACGATAAAATCATGTTTGAAATTTGTACGACGTAAATGACAAAATATGGAGTGAACTAACAATTCTACATCTTTAAATGTACCCATATTTGTGCAAATAAATGTCTTTGTCTTTGTCTTTGTATGGTAGAGCCGTCAGTGGTAGTTCGAAGAAGGCTATTACAAGAGTACCCTTAATAAACGAACCTGAAATTAGATGAGGAGAAAGAAGATTTTCAGTACCAGACTAGCTTATGGAGGTTCTTTTATCTTTACTTTCCTCTGTGTATATGTTATTATGTTTTTATGAACAGCAAAAACATCTTCTTATACTAGAAAACCCAGATTATTATCATTTTGTGTCCCACACCTGGGCAATTACTCCTGCAATTGCGTGAGCCTTTAAGAGCTTATGTAGGACTGACAGTTCCGGTAAGAATGTTAACTGCTTAAAAGCGTTAAAAAGGCGATGAATTTGTGAAGCGTCTTCAAACTTTCGAAAATTGTCAGGAAATGGCTCATGAAAGTTAAGAGATTTCGGTTCGAAAACAAAACGCTGACGCTACCTCAAATCGCCCACGCCGCAAGCTCGGATTCGCTGATTTTTCTCCTTTGTACGAGCTTTTCATTGGATTTTAAGGACTGGTGACGATGTTTACGGCATGCCAGTAAAAACATCCTGGTCTCTCTCCTCGATCGTACCTATATATGATTTCCAAATATACATTAAGTCAGAACCAGGATTTGAACTCCGGATTCCCGTTGTGGGAGCTTGGAATATGTGTAATATATAATATGGTTTTTTTTTGATCTATTGTAGGCAGTAACCTATCCCTAGAATAACGTTTTACGAAAGTTTTTTTTTTATTTTTAACTGTAATAGTTATGATAACGCAGTCACAAAAATAGGGTCGCCGGTGCGATCATAATTCACGGACAGATAACGTCAGAGTTGGAACTTTTGCGATCGCCAATTGCCAGCCCTATGGGTAATATATTAAGGCCATGAACGTTTGTAATAGCCACTAAAATCAATATTTTCTTTTTGATAGTCTTACATCATTAATATCGAGACATGTATTAATTGATCACCAGAGACAACAGAGATTAGAATTCAGTCACTACTGCTCGGTCTGGGGTTTACTTTCCTATTCCTGTATTTTTTAAGAAGCTGACCTGATTGCGTGACGTATGAAAATATTAATGGCATATCATAAAATGAATACCACCACTGTTAAAAATAAAATATTCCGACTTCTCACACGCGTAAGAAACATGTAACATTAGCTTCGTACTTTCAATATGCATTAAATTTTTGCAATTAACCCATCTATGAGTATATCTATACTCAATATTATAAAGAGGAAAGATTTGTATTTTTGTTTGTGTGTGTGTTACATACACATACACGAATTGACTGAAAAACTACCGGCCGATTTCAAAAATTCTTTCATTGTTTGAATGCTACACTATCACTGATCAATATAGGCTACATAACATCACGCTGTGACCAATAGGAGTGGAGCAGCAATGAAAAATGTCGCAAAACCAGTTGGTTAGTATTATATAGTTTTCATAGAATCGGTGAAAGGTTTTTATTTATTTTCCATCGCGCACTCCGTATAACGCGAACTAACAATGTTCCACTTCCACTAGTGTCTCGTCGGGAGGCTCTTGTGGTCTCCCCCCCGCCTGTTGACAATACTGGCCTCGAGTGTTGCGTTTCTATCGTGTATCTGCTTTAACGGGGTTTCCATTTTGGGCTTTCAATTGAAATAATATTGATACTATACCATACATCATTTTTTTAACCCTTTTTATCGGTCCATTACTGGACCGGGTTACTTGGATAGGCTTTTAGGCCATAGTCTACCACGCTGGCCAAGTGCGGATTCGCAGACTTCACACATCTCAGAAATATTAGGTACCTACATATTTTGTGATATTCTGTAGATGTGCGCAGGTTTTTGAACGATATTTTCCTTCACCGTTATACTAAATATATTTAAATATTGAGGTATAAAAGGCAATTAAAAATTTCTAGGCAGGAAGTGAACGGGTTTATAATAACGAAGAAACGCTGACAATCCAAAGGTTGTAAGGATTTCGACTGTACATTGCATTGTACATAGAAACGGTTGTACGTAAAATACATCGCCTTAACAAAGTCGCTTATTTCACGGTCCGAATAGATCCGCGTAATAAAACTAGAAAATTTTCTCACAGAAACGATAAATTTTATTTTTCGTATGCCCCAAAGATATCACTCAAGAATTTACGACTCGAATACCATTATTAAACTCTATCATATCGACAAAGTATGCACGTATCATGTAGGCGTTTATAAAGTTACAAAATCCTCTGAACAATATTTTTTATATACTAATTAATCACTCGACAATGCAATATTACTTTTGTATATCCAACTAAGCTTAACAAATATTTTTAGTATTGAAACAAGCTATCACTACACAGTATTAATCAAAGTCGCTTTCTCTGTCCCTACATCCCTATGTCCCTATGTATGCTTGAATCTTTAAAACTACGCAATGGATTTATATGCGGTTTTTTTAGAGGATAGAGTGATTGAAGAGGAAGACTTATATGTAAAATACCATCTATTAAATAGTGGAGAAATACTGTTTTGTACCCGTGCGAAGCCGGGGCGGGCCGCTAGTTATATATACATATATTAGTAATTTTGGTTAATTCCATATCATATATCACGATGGATAAAGAGAGACAGAGTATAGAGCGAGCGAGATAGTGGTGGTAAGATAATCGCACTCGATATTTACGCGCGCTAGCCGCACGAAACGCACCCACTATCGTGAAAAGGGGAGAAATAACCTTTTCCTTCCCTTATCTCTTTGTCCCGTACTTTTGTGTAAATATTTTCGTGGAGTCGCTACAAAATGATACCGGACAATATTGTGTGTCGGGTTTGGTTTTGTGAATATCGCGTAATCATCTGCCGAACAGCGCAGTATCTTCGACAGATGTGTTGTGACATTTATAAAGTGCGATCGCTTTACCACAGAGTGTTCAAATCACTTCGAATATTAATATCAAATATTAGCTTGCGATTAAACTTGAGCGGTTTTCGCAGGATTTGCTATACGTATTTCAAATATTTTTTCCAGTTTGCGAATCTTGTGAAGTCGAAATGATGCTGGATACTCGGTAGCGATGCAGGTTTTATGCAAATCATAGATCAGCTTGTCTCTAGTATGCAATTTATTGGATAGAAGAATTATAGAAAAAACAGGAAACCTGACCTCGTCTAGTTAAGTATTTGAGAAACAGTCCAAATATACGCTAATGCGGCAATCGGCAATCGTCCGCGCCGCTTCCATGGCGGGCCGTTCGGAAGTCGTTCCGGCTAGCTGAGTGCGTAATTCTGTAGCCCCTCGAATTATCCCAGAAACGGCTGCCGAATACCAATGAAGTGTGCCCGGCAGATGATTTTCAAGGCCCAATAAAGACGATTTTTATTGCAAGATTGATTGTGTAACTGTGATGTAACCAACCGCTTCCTTGGCCTCCGATGGATGATTAGTTCGATGGATGATTACTTAGATGGTTAAATGAAAAGTAAAAAGATAGGTGACAATACGCCATTATCAAAAGATTTTAACCAGTGCTAAATCAAACGCAAACAGCAATTAATGGATCATTTTTGTTTTGTTTTCTGGACGATATCTAAATAGACGAATATAGATATTTTGTCCTCAGTGGGAATCGAATCCACGACTATCAGCTTCACAGTCCGCTTCAGTAACCGTTACACCAATGGATCAGTCCCAGGGAATGTTATAGCTGATCGTACATAAAAGAATTCAGACAAAACCGACATATGATTGGTTGATTGAGTAGGAGCTAGCTAACGGTGCAAAGACACTCATCCCTCAACTGACGGACAGAGTTAGTTGTTGATACATCACGTCTGTATAAGCCAGGAAAACCGACTAAAAATATCAAGACTCGTTGATCCATTTATACGGCATGTATGAATTCTATTTTGAAAATTGTACGCCCTACAATATTTGATCCAACTACTACCTTGTTCCAGAAATATCTATTTAAATCAATTATTTGCTAAATACACATACCTTTGTTGCACGTTTTCGAAACATTGGCATGGCTTTTTTAGTATAGAGGTTTGCCAGAGTCGTCATAAATAATAATGTATTGGGACATCATCACACATTATCGTTTATTAAAAATAAATCAGAAAATATGTAATCTTTATTAATCTTGCATAGCCCCGACTGTTTCCCATAGGCTTCTAGGGATGTCCACCGAATACAAACCAGCCAAGCTTCCAAATCGTCAAATTCCAATTCAAATTCAAATTCTTTTATTCATTATAAGGTATATACATACATACACTCATTGAAGGTCATGTTTTAGTCATCGTACTTCAGACAAAGGAACCCTAAGTTATATTTTATTTTAATTTATATATTGTGCATGGCATTTAGTTACAAATCATGACAGATGTTGCCTAATTATATACAGTCCTTAAATGCTATATTAATCTATATAATTAATAAATATTAGTCTATAGGTATACTGATTATAAAATGGTTAAAAGCAAATCTACTGAAATCAATAATAAAGTTTCCATATGTTATGTCGTGCTGAGAATCCGACTTCCGGGTTGATTGATGCCTGCGAAACCTTTGGACGTGATGACGTGACGTCCCCAGACATTACATGCGCTGAATACACAAGGCTGTTCATATAATGTCTGGATAGAATAAGAAAACATTTTATTCTTATCCAAATTTCAGACTATTGCTGACAGAAGCTCGGGATGTTTCCTGTACATAGCGTTGGTAGCAGAGGCTACCTATGAATAAGTGCAATATGCAAACGGTCATATTATTGTATTATGAATCATTGTTAAGTGAGTGTTTTATTTACATACTGCATTCTATACTTTCTGTATTTACAAGATTCTAAATTCCAGCTTATGAAAGTATGAGCTCGAGTTACGGTGCAAATGATTGTTTATTTATTTGTGGATATCGCGAGCCAATCCCACGTCCTGGTACTGTATTCACCATAACAATAAGGTCCATTTTCGCATGACAGTAGTTGCGTTATCGACTTCCTGAAGACTCATAAAAATTTCCGAAACATCGTGCCTTCGTTCCGAAGCAATACAATATTAATTTCCATTCGATCTTTACCGTGTCGGGAAATGGAGAATTCGTTCCGATATGTCTTATTACGACTATTTATGTTATTACTTGCAGTAGGTACCTTTATAATAAATTATCTAGAGTATCTGGAGGGTTTATTATTATTATATTATTACGCCAGGTTCCTAACGGTGTAGGCAGAAAATATCGAGTGCCAAATATCTCTGTCCTTACCAACCTGGTATGCTTCGTCTACATTCATCACTCTCTTCAAGCATACACGCCGGTTTTGGGAGAAGTTTTATAGAGTTTTTTTTAACTGGGGACAATTTCACGTACGGCTGTCTGATCCCAAATTAGGCAATTTAATGCCTGTGTTACGGTGACCGGACAGCTGATAAACATACACATATACATACGATATAGAACTCATATAGATATTTTTATTACGACCAGACACAGAACAAACAAACGTGCTGCACACACAAATGTTTGTCCCGGGTGGGAATCGAACCCACGACCTCCGGTTGTAATTGTGTAACGAGTCAATAGTTTTATTGTTATTTGCATTGTATTTGGCGTTGTTTCTGTAAACTATAGCCTCTGGAAGCTCGTAGAGATGACAGCACACCATTATAAGGCAGTGATAATATAATCTGTGACTAGGCACTGTGTTGTACAATATTAGATTCATCTATGTCTTCGTGGTTCTCTGATGTTTGCGTCCGCTGGTTACGCGGGGACGTAAGCCAGCAGTGGACATGCAATGATTATGATGATTTTTCATGTTGAAAAACATGTAAATATTGTTGTACGAATGCATATTAATGATGGTACACATTTTAGCAACGTCGAATATTTTACCCTATATCATCTACATTGGTGTCTCTATAACCTTACGATCCAATAGAATCATACGCGTAATATACGTTTTTGGCACGCATTACGTATATAAATTCATTTTATTCATTTCCATTTATATATAAAATGCGTCTGTAGCTTTATGTATTGAGAGGTCAAAGCAATTTGTTCACCGGTCAATAAAAAAAACATAGTTTGTTCGTAGAAACGTATTGCTTGCATATACTCAGAAACACTGCCAAGAAACATATTTTACTTGTCTTTGTCTACCAGAAATAAGTCTATAGTTTATTGTTGTAAAGAAGAAACGCCAGTAAAAATATATTTTTGCGTGACCTTCCTCTAGAGCCATCTCTAGAGTCTATGGTTTTTTGTCACAGTCGATAAGCCCTTAACATCTACTATCATACGTACAAATAACATCGCATGCATTCATATTTGAACATCTGGCACGATATAAAAAGAATCCTTCTAGAGGCTTCTGTTCGATGGCTCATATACGAACCGTTATAAGCTGACCCGTACCACGGGACAAAACGAAGCAATCGGGAGATCCGGACACAACGGTCGAAGTCATTCGCCTTGGCGTATAAAAAGCTTAGCTAGTATCGCTCACTGCACCCATGGGGCGGAGTCGAAGCTTCGGACCACGGTTCGCCGGAGCCCGAGCCTCACCCCTACCTCTCTGCCACTTCACTAATTCAGGCAGAGCCATTTTGGCACGCCACAAAGTCCGGCTGAAGCTGTAGAGGCCTCTAGGGTCAACAGCAAAACGTCAATTAGAAATAAAAAGCTCACTGCACCACTCTGCACTGTCACGCAGCACAGAAACGTGTACGACACGTGATTGAGCGTAACGTTTAGTATTTTAAAACGGTCACTGGGGTCCCGCTGCGCGCCGTCGCGAACGGCGCGTGCGCGGCGCCACGCCGCGCCCACTAGGCCACGCCCGCCCCCGGGCCACGCCCCCTCGCCAAGGCCCGCCCCACCCTACGCGTGCTGGTCGCCGCAGCACGCGGTGCAGTCCAGGCAGCTGTTGGGCGGCCCGCTCCTTGAACGCTATCTTTTCCCGCGACAGCCGCCCGATATTTGTTCCTGGAATGCGTATATAATGTTAATTGGGAACCATTGTCGCTTTGTTATCGATATATCGCTGCTTCTCATGAACATTCACACAACTCAAATTCACATAGGCTGATTTTCATGATTCGAATGAATGTGTATGAAACGAATGAACGGGGAGAGAGAAAAAAGAGAGAAGAGAGAAAGAGAGGGAAAATGATTTAGTGTGCCGGCGAGCGAACAATGCAAGTTTACACATGCTTGTAAAACGAGATAATTATTAGATAAAAAATCGATATTTTATTCAATTAAGCATGTCCCTAATGTTCTATATAACTATGGTCTCATTGAATGATTGAGTGTCGTCAAAAGTAACAACAACAACAACAACATATCGTCACGCCAGGTCCCTTGCGGGGTAGGCAGAAAGCAGCGAGTGCCAAAT
>DWGJ01004731.1:0-11238 GCA_018246895.1 Aspitha aspitha aspitha
TTAACGAAACTTGGTACAATTATTTTTCATACTCCTGAGCTGGTTATAGTATACTTTTCATCACGCTACAATCAATAAGAGCAGAGCAGTGAAGGGAAATGTTGGGAAAACCTGAGAAGTTACTCCATTTTTCAAGCTCCTACATCCATTAAATAGTGGAGAAACACTGTTGTTTTATACTCGAGCGAAGCCGGGGCGGGCCGCTAGTAACGTATAAAACAATTATTTTAAATACCCATTTGTAGCGGTTACCGCGAATCTTTGAAATTTTACATCAAGAGTATTTAAAGAGTGTAGCTATGTAGTATAAAATATATTTTATAAAGCTACTAACTTAGTTAAAATATGTCGCTAGCAATCGCTTTAATACATTACTAACAAATCAGTAACCACGCCAAAACAAAAAATTATAAAGAAATACTTATCATCAGATCTATATTAGTTAGGTAATTATAATACAAACTACACGGAATCACGGCAATTAATGTTTAATTGTCTAATTAATAAATTGAATTGATTTGGACCAATTAACAATAAAATAATGACCAAGCTAGCTAAAACAGCTATACTAACCGTTGTCATACTACGAGCAACAATTAACAACTGTTACTCGATCGCAGCTTGAGAAAGGTAAAACAACAAAAATAGTATTTTACTACATTAGATTTGAAATCAATTATTGATGGCGAGCGTAAAAAAACATAAAATCGGCATTTATTCATTCATTGGATCATTCGACACATTGTTATCATAAATTCGTAAATATTTTTGCGTTTACATCAAAACATGCAAACCTACATGACAATTAATAAGTCATATCTTTATTCCGCGGATCGCACGAGTTTATTCAACTTCTTTCCAATATGAGTCACAACAATCTTTAAAAATGCTTGGTTCGCGAATACCAGTATTTGTCAAAGTGAGCGAAAATCCCCTTGTGGGTTGTGTTGTTATAGAAGAAAAGTGGAAAATAGCAAAAAATATATATTTTACATAGACTTGTGAAATGTGCGACGCTAGTGGTGTTTTTATTTTATTTTATTTATAATCGTTCCTCATTTTTCCTATAGCATTTAAGTTTTAATATCTGTTTCTAATTTTATTTACGAGTAAAATGGCTAGACGAATTCCATAGAACTATTGGCAATCATTCTATCTTGCAGATTCATAATCTCAGTATGTACATACATAAATTAGGTAAGTAGGTACTTGAGAGAGACGCTGGAATATTATAATACCCAAAGTGGACAGTGGCGTTAGAACTTTGAGAAGCTATGGCATAGACCGTACGTGCAACCTGCTACTAGCTAGAATCATGTTTCATATCGATAACACGGCTATACAGTAGGTACGACGTAACTACTTAATTGCAACTAATACTTATTGCTATTTGGGGCCGGCTGGAATGTAATGAGGTTGCTTTCTTTGAATGCGTTATGTGTAGATCGTCACGGCGACATATCAACGATTTCAAAGGAACTCCGTGAATACAGCGGAAATACGTGCGGATGTGTCACGTGTTATTTATTTATTTATCGAGACAATCGTCCGACACTCTCTCACGAAAACATTCAAATCAAAGGCAATTATGAACAAAATACTGCTCCGTGGCAAGAATTACGAGTACTAGCTACAAGAACGTAAATGAAGGGTAATTACGTAAGATTTAAGATCTCTTAACAAGAAAAATCCTTATAATAAAATAAATAAAAGTTATAATAAAAAGCTAAATGCGACAATGAATATGATTGAATTTTTTTCATATTTAACGGTATTAAAGAATTACCTGTCTTATTATTCGGTTTTATTTGTACTAGTGGTCGCCTACTGGTCGAAATTCGACCATAATAAAAAATAATTCTTTGACATTTCTTTGTACTTTTTGTTTAACATTGACAACCAGAATATAAACAATGAACGTTGTATATGTGTCAAATGAGTGTGTCAAATGCATGGTAATGTATTATTTATTGATTTAACGTACTTTATAAGTATTATTATCGAAAAATATTAGCTTTCTGCACTTCTCCTACACATAAACTATAAGTGTGCCAAATTTCATATACCTCCGTGCCCGCAATTTTCGTAAAAAGGGGTCCAAAGTTTTCGCTTCACGTATTAATATATAGATACCAATATTATTTACGTATTTACTGGTAACATTTAAGATAAATATTTTAGCGAACATTGTGAAAATCTCCTTCGCTTGTGAAGTTACATCAATTAACCCAGGCTTTTGAGATTTACGCGGAAAGGGGTTCGTGCACCTCTGCGCATAATTCAGTCAAGGAATCAATAACACGTGATCTCATGCTTTACGTATTATATTAAGATATTACACAAACGTTGTATATCTAAAGAGGTTTAATTTTATGTTTTATCTTTCGGTTGCAAATGAGTTTGCTTAGAAATAGAACGAGACTTTTCTACAGGTAGATATTGTACTTGAATAACAATAGCTTAAGTAGATGGTAGATTCGGAAAGCTACACCTAGGCTTACGTATTTTTTTTCTGACGTAAAAAGCACTTTAATAAAAATGGCGACGTTTAAAAGGAGCCAATCAAAAGAACCGCCAATAGACGAACCAGTATGACGATATTAATGAATGTAGAACAGGCAAATGAGGTTCGCTAGGACCGTGACTGCTGACTGGTGAAGAATTTTAGTTGCTGCTCACCCAGGCGGGGAATAGGCGTGACTGTCACATATATGGATTTGCATCTTATTTACAAAGTGATACGACAAAAACACCATTTAATGATTAAGGGATTGTTAATCCCTACTAATATAAATGCGATTGTAACTCTGTCTGTCTGATTTACTTTCACGCCTAAACCGCTAAACCGATTTTAATGAAATTTGGTACAGCTGTAGAATCGACCTTGAGAAAGGACATAGGCTAAATTTTATCGCGAAAAAAGGGGTTGAAGGGACTGAAATAGGAGATAAAAGTTTGTATGGAAGTTCCTAATTGTTATTCTAGGATTCACGCGGTGTAGGTATTAACGCAGAAAAACTTTATGACGTATTGATTTCCAGGAGGGCGAAGCCGCGGGCACAGCTAGTTATATATACTTGGAAGGACATCGTCTTCAGACTGCTTCCGCGCTAAACGGTTCGCGCATATGCATGTATGTACATAAGACATGAGTCAGAGCGAGCCACGTGAGCGACGTTACTTTGCTTTGTGTTACGGTGTCAGAATGAACGACCTACATGCAAACACTCCAACACCTAACGGTAATGTGGGGCAGGGCAATGGCAGCTCATGTTACTCACACGTCAATAAATCTTCCTGAACTTCCGCTGAAACAATTTGCAAATTGCTATTGAACGACCAAAAGATTTTATATTATCAAGTTGTTCGTATATTTTACGCTTTTATACAACCCCTGGGGGCTACAGTTACGTCGATTTCAGAATGATTTATAGACAATTTTATCATGAACACGAGTTTACTTTTACTTGCCTCCAAAAGCCGTTAACTACCTTTTACATTAATACGATTAGAAAACACATTGGTCTGTGTTGTACTACAAGAAAGAATCTGGAATCCTGTCGAAACATTTGTTGTGCTATGATTAACTTTATACGAAAAGAATGCTGCATAATTCAACATAGCTTGCAGAATAAACGGACTATATTCCTCGCTGGTAGTGATTCATACATGGAGCCCCAATTTCTTATACATTACGTATTACAAGGCTCGTATCACGTCAACAATATTCGAAGTATTAGCCATTGTAATTTTTTTTTCTAAATTATTAATAATTACACGATGATTGAGGATCTGAAGGTCGATTAAATCAAATGATACAAAGAATACTTGTTCTGAAGAATTTGCAAAACATCATTATCTACGAAACATCGACATAACACTTGGTATATATATAAAGTGCATTGCATTAGTATAGAAAAATGTTATTCAGACAATAGCTTCACTTATTTTTTAAAGTAACTCAAACGTTTGTAATAAATATAAAATGCTGGGAAAACAAATGAATTAGCGAACACAAAACGCATGTTTGTTTAACTTTTGATTCAATAGTCATATGGGGAAACTGTTTGTGACGTGCTTGAATATTATCTATTAACTACGTTTATTTGCTTAACCTCAATAGTTTATATATTTATTTACATACTTTACAGCTAAAAAATTTAATAAAACCTATTAATTACAACGTTATGAAATGTATTTACTTACTGTAGGAAAAAAAATATTTGGGCATCTATATGAATTATTATTTAACTATAAATTTTAAAACAAAATGTTGAGATAGTTGATCGTCGGTCAAATGTTATCTTTGCTAAATTTACATTGGCTGAATGCTGCTCCCATGTTTTCAACTGATATAATTATGATTGCGGATTTGGATTTTTTTAATTTATTTTTTTATATTAATAACACTAAGCAATTGTTAACAAAACTTTCATAAATAAAACTAACATTGCCATTAAAGTTATTATAAAAGACATTATTTATCTATGGTTAGAAAATATCGTATTAAGTTCAAACAATTATTCATAGACGTAGGTAGACCCACTTTCTTTTCTATACATACAAAAGCGATTTTCATCATCTGTGTATAGATTAAAGGGAGTTCTGAAGGAATGTTGAGCGTAGACATCCAGTATTCCTATTTTAGGACTGACCGAGGAAGTGGGTAAACGTTGACTTGTTCTATTTAGGCTCCTTGTAGTCTAACATATTATGAAGTTATCAAGCTATAGATCATACATTTTGTTTAAAATCAAAACATATTTTATTTATTTAGTATTCTACGCCATACGTAAGCTTTTTACAAGATTATTGTCATGATGACATTGAAAAGACATTAGAGCTCCATACTTTCATGATAAATTATTTCGCCAATTCCGTCAAACCCTGCTTATAGCACTTTGTAACTAACTCACAAGCGACAACAGTTTTAGCAGTTTGCTTTGTTGCATTTGGACCCCAAGAATAAAGAAACTGAAGTTACAATTATTGAACTATAAATTAAATCGTAATTAGTTTACAATGTCAAATTAGTAAACCCCAAAGTAAATAGACGCTTCTAGCAAAGAGCGTCGGAACTTGATATTAAATAATGCATGAAATTCTGAAATCCAGATGTTTGCTGACTTTTATTTTTCACTATAATTCTGAATTCGCAAATGACAAGCACGCAATATCATGTTAGCTCACATGTGAGGCATTCCGCGTGCGGCGCGCCGCCGCGAATAGCGACTCTATATTTGGGAAGCGGGGTCCGTGTAAAGGGTTGTTTATACTTATCATCGCGGGCTTAGAAAAACGAAATATTTCATACTCTAATCTGACGAATTTGTATATATCTACTTTAAGAAATTAATTGCGCGGCATATCACAATAAGAAATGAAATTTAAATCATTGCCTGACGGAATTTCAATACCCGCAGCATGTTCCTGAAGTAGATTGAATGGCAATTTTCAGAAGTGGGATATTAATAACAAAAAATTGTAAGATTCAGGGGGCCCTAATTAAGCGACTAATTGAGCCTTAACATTCACACCACTTACGCATAAGTCAGTCATTCGTCAATATGTCCCACAAATAGCACGAATGAATGTCATGAATTGTTTGAGATTTTACCACGCTTCCTGTTACAATTGGTAACTATTTTTACGATGTAATTACCTGCGCGAGATAAGAACTTTCACGAAGCACCTTGGGATACCAGCAGGTAACGAACGCGCTTTGAATATTTTGTAGATACCTACGTACAATTCGTAGGTAACAACTACGTATGTGTGAATTAATATTTGAAAAGTTACATCTTGCTATACCTTTTCTGTACTAATATAATATTTATTTTTTATTAAATCAAAAGATATATTCTCAATATTCCTGGCTATTCATTGTCAACGTTGATAATATATTACATTTATACAGTGAATAAAGTAAACAAGTATCTTCTCGTACCTATTTTATCCTAATAATTTACATTCATTATGTTCCTACATTAATTACCTACCCATTTTACCTCATAACCGCACTATTTTATAATTCCAAAATAATTATTTTGATGAGTTCGAACGAAGTCTTTGTCTTATTCGTGTGATTAAATTTAAGGGAATAATAATGAGTCAACTAAAAATTGTTGAAATTGCAGAATTGAATAGTTGAAATGAATGGATCGATTATAACTGCGATACGCAAATCGTCGAGTGTTCATTAACGTGGTTGTGTCCTACAGAGCACCGAGGCACCCAGTCCGTGCTCCGTTCGCTCGGCTGCGGCCACCCGCCACATTCCAATCTCCTCGCGTCCGTCTGAGCCACTCGCGGCGGGGTCTCGCACTCTCGCGCCAGTTTGAATTTGGCGCGCCGATAGCAGCGGTCAGTCGCGCGCGCGTTCCAATGCCAGCCACCAGACGAACGAACGAATTAAAAGTTTTGCTTGTGTTATTTACTTTTTTGTTTGTTTTTGTGCGGTGCACGGACTAGTTTTAAATGAAAGATACTTTGAATTAAAATCGTAGGAAACTGTGTAGTAACTGTACGTGTTTGTGTACATCGTAATAGTATATTTATTAATATATAAGTGGTACGTGTTGTGATTTTGTGTTATCAACCAGCGGTTATCGTGCGGTCTATGCGAACTTTTAAGCTGAACTTCCTTTGTTTAGTGTCGGCGACGCCTACGCTGACGATTGTATGAACGGTAGTACTCGTTACAAATCATAATATTTACGATGGATGGCGAAAGAAAAGTAAATATAAGTGAGGGGGTCCCACTGAATTCATCAGGTGCGGCTAACATTTTCTTGAACACTGGTAAAAATCCAAAAGTAAACGACGGGACTGTCATTCATCTGAAGACAGGTGCCTTTAATTCTTCATTTTTTTGATGATTGTGTTCTGAAATTGAATATTACGTAAAATTAATCTTTCTTTTTTTATCTTGTAGAGAAACCATCTGACGTCGGCGTACACATAAACACGACGTTTTCAATCGCCTCTTCCAAGAAAATAAAGCTTTTGTTCATATTGAACTTTTTATTCAGTGTATTATGTATGGTGGTATGTTGTTGGATCGCGTTTTACTACTGGAATGAGATGATATCTATGAGAAAACAGTTGGATATGTTAAAGGAACAGTTATCAATACAAACTATTAAAGATTCTGTGGTGAATCAGGACAAAGCAATACAAAGCCCCTTGGTATCATATTTGAAGCCACATGTACAAGGTGCAGAGGCTAGAGAAGCACGTATGGACATTGGAAACAAAAATATTTCTCCTGACACCAGAAGGTACTATGTAGAAGATCTTGGAGAGGACATGTTGCTTGTAGACTCCAGAAAGAAAAATCCTAGTCAAAACCAGGTTCCAGTTTATGAACTATCTGGATTCCAAAAAGGTATAAAACAATTTTCAATTCCAAAGTAATAAAACAAACAAAGTAATAGGCCCAACATTTTTATCATTAATAAATTAGAATATTATATTTTTACTTATCAATTGTTATTATTTTCAGATACCCTGGTTGTACATTTTAATGGTGCTATGAGAGAAATTAATATTGGCACACAATGTAAGTAACATTTTCTACCTATTTATTACTAAATTGTTTTATGTGAAATAATTTATTTTAACAACACTTTTAAATCATGTATATATAAAAAATATAGATAAAAATATTTTCGCGACGCGTAAATTTTAATTCATTTAAAAAGTTAAACCATACCCTAGGTAAAGTGGCTGAAACCATAAGGATCTTTATTAAAACTCATTGAAATCTGATACATTTTTAGTGAAATTGGTACAAACGTACATACAAAGAATTTTGTATTATTACTAGAGATAGATTTAATACACAGTCTTATTGTAATAGCCACAGGGATCAATTTAAAGTGACACGACTTAAGACCATTTGTAGTCAAACATGCGCACAATAAAGAAATATGATGTGATTAAAATGATAATTTATGTGTACTGCAGGATGTTAGTAACACAGAGCCTACATATTTGCATTGTTTTTATTAAGAATGATTCAAGCTTGAACTGTACACTTAGAATCAACCTTAACTCTATGCACTAGAGTTGGAATTCCCTCGAACTTTAAATGAAGATTCAAGTTAAAGACATAGTTTCTTACAAGTATTTAGCGAGCATATATGGTTCTTCTGATAAGTGATTAATCCGTCACTTATTGCAATTAACTGGCCAGACAAAGTTATGTAATTCCTTTTGTAAACACCATTGTCTCGATTAATGAATGTACAATGATCATCACACTGAACCTATAGCTTAGAAACTATATTTGTTACTCTTTACCGTTATACTATCAAGAATCTCAAATGGATGCGCTTTTCTATTAATATCTTTTGGTGTATGTATAGTTGAGAAACTATCTACAATTTTTAATAGTAATATCCTGAGACAATACCACACTTAGCCTTCTGATCAAATTGGCTGAGCTGGTTGAATGGTAACCAGGTTCCTAATAAACTACATATAAATATTTATATTGATCTTATACCGAGTGATCTTATACCGAATCTTATACCGAGACAGAACTAATATCATACTCATTATACAAATATACGCTAAGAGTCTAACCCAGGAGCCCCAGTTCAGCAGTCACACCCACTAACCACTTAACCATCGGGCTAATTGATTCACCAAGTGTTTACAATGCTCAAACATTATTATTGTTTAGCCATGCATAAGAGGTTGTACACTCTAGATAATGATTAATGAACTCTTGTACAATATATAAATAACATCATCTTTATCCTCTATAAACTAAAGAGTAAAATTAAACTATCTAGTTGTTTGTATTACAAAATAATCTGTAAAATTAATTTTCCTGAAATTCATATGTGATTAACTGAAATTCTGAAATCGAATTCAAAAATGTGTAAAATGAGCATATTGTAAGTTTAATTGACGCGCAAACAAGCATAGTTAGTAAGCGCTCTTTGCCACCATTGCTAAAATTGTCTTAAAGTTCATCAAGGTCAATTTAGAAGAATATTCAATAATAAACTCTACCACACATTATATGGAATGAAATTCTATTATCAACTATCTACACAAAACACATGTTAATTGACTAAACAGTCTTCATTAGAGCAAACTAGAGTGCCTAAAAATAGAATATTATTCTGAAGATACATACATATGTATAATGTTTGTTTTATTACATACAGCCCATTAATGTACTCCAATAACTATAATTTTAATCAGTACTCCAAACTCAAATACTATAAACATTATGATACATGTCTATGAATAATTACTAATAATATTACTTTTGCAATTAAAGTGCTTTTATAGAAAGTAGTGCAATAACAAGAAATGCTAATCCTGACCCATTAGTGCTATGGCTTTACTTGTGTAAAGTGCGGTGAACATTTTTCTAGTGTAATATACATTATATACACATATAATGGAAGTTAATAATGTCGTGGTTTTTTATTACCAAGAATGTCGACTGGCCTCATGGTCGAGCGGTTAGAGACCCTGACTGCAAAACCGGAGGGCGTGGGTTCGATTCCCACCCAGGACAACATTTGTGTTATCAGCACATTTGTTTGTTCTGTGTCTGGGCGTAATAAAAATAACTATATAAGTACTATATCGTATATACATATATATGTTTATCAGCTGTCCGGTCACTATAACACAGGCATTAAATCGCCTAATTTGGGATCGGATAGCCGTGTGTGGAATTGTCCCCAGAAATTATTATTATTATTATTATTATTATCTAAAGAAATTGATTTTCTTAACAGCTACTATTGGCCCATGGGTGCGGGACACGGACATATCGTCGAAAAACAGCGAGAACCACATAGAGTTGAATACCAACTACGTCACTATCAAGGAGAGCGGGATTTACTTAATTTACGCGCAAGTGAGTCAATCCCCGTCTAATAAAACCTCGGATCCTAATTGTTTATTGGAACTAAATTTTGGAATGAAGTTCGTTACGGCACCCTTGGAGGTGGTAGAGATTTTGCTGCGCGACCGAACCGAAAAAAATTATATTAAAATATAACGGAAGTGACTAACGGAAGTCGTATACACTGTGAATGTGTGCATGCTTGACGGGGCGGTCAGTCGCGAGCGCGCGCCCACTCAGGTCACTTGTGATTACTGTTTTTGCGACGCATTAAGAAGGTATATTTATACTTTATTGGCCACATAAATACAATATGTAAGGGACAAACGGCGAGCTTAATGCATAATGCATTCGCTACGGGCTAACCATTGGGCAAAACAGAGACGTATTGTTAAAAAACTATTCGAAGCGAGCTTTTAAGTTTTTTATAGGTGCCACGCGTGACCGCGGCAAAATGCTAGCCTGTCGCAGATTAAAAAAACAGCACTGATTTCAGAACGCTCGTCTTAAATTAAATATTTAAACACTTCATTGCGCATACCGCTACAATCATTGAAAGAAAAGCAAATAATAATGACACAGAAAAGTCTCAATGGCTTATCGCTTAAGTGGTGATTTCTCGCAGGATAGCTAATATTTGATTAGATTTATCGTTCTTAACACAATATATTGGAAATCCATCATGATGGGTTGTCACATTGTAATAAATTGTAGGTCAGATTTGTAGAGATTTACATTTATAATTCTAGACGAGTGTGACGAGTTTATATTCCGTGTGACACTCTCGCTTATATCAAAATACAATTTGCTGGTCTTTATTCAGTACATAGATATGGGGAATACAGTGCATTTCCTCTACCGCAGCTTTACATATGTATCCGTGATTTTCACTCGCAATAGTAAAGTTGCAAGCGCTCACATGACTATTTTAGTAGGAAAAAGTCAGTCGGTAAAGTCCATTGAGGTCATGACGTGACATGCCGTGACACATGCGACCCGTTGCAGGTGGTGTACGTGACGCACGCGCCGAACTGTTTCTTCGTGTGGGCGAGGCAGGGGAGCCAGGAGCCGCGGCTGCTGTCCACATGCGCGACCGGGGACGACGCGAGCTCGCGGCCTCTCAACAGGTCGCAGATCTCGTGCTCGGTGCAGACGGTGGCGCGCCTCTACAAAGGCGACGTCGTCAACCTGGCGCAACGAGAACAGAACCGGACGCTCTGGCTCCGACCCGGCTACACGTACTTCGGCTTTGTCAAGCTTAATTCCTAGCGCGGCTGTGATTGTAGTGTTTATGAGTTATGAGTTATGAGTTATGAGTTTACGAGAAACCGACGCACGCCCCACATGCACTAGGCCGCGAT
>DWGJ01004732.1:0-11238 GCA_018246895.1 Aspitha aspitha aspitha
GGGCGGGGGGCGGCGACTCCTCGCAGAGCGACGTCTCGGACGGGTACTCGAATGTGCGCGTCAACGAATCGTCAAATTGAAGTTTCAGCTGGAATTTCGAATGAATTATTTTAAAAATTGGTAAAGTTTTTGACTGAGGAATTGATTTAACCGATGTTTTCGTTTCAGAAATGTATTTGTGTGCATTTCAGAAAAATCCTAGGTCGCGAGTGGCGCCTCGGGTTGCCGCCTACCGCATCGGTCGGTTATAATATTGAATTAGCGACCCGGGGACGGTCAACTGAGCGGACGTGCGGCCGGCCGCCGGGGATGGGATTAGATCGACTGTTTGATCACAATCGTCGCGCTCCCGCCCCGAATGTACGTCGGGCCGCCTCGCCCGCACCTGCCCTCTCGCACTGCACTCGGCTCCTACTGTTTTTTTTGACGAGGGATAATACTGTATCCTTTGAACCTAGTGAAGGTTTCTCCCTCATTACAGATGAGATCGTCGTTCTCATCTGTTACATGTGTATGTTTACGAGGTGTGCGGCGTACCTTCGCGATGCGGTGGGGGTCGGGGCGCGCGGCCATCGAGGAGCGCCCGTTGATGAGCACGTTGTCGTTGACGAAGCGCACGGCGCACGGCGACGGCGCCCGCCCCGCCCCGCCCGCCGCGCCCCCCGCGCCCTCCTCCTCGTCCGCCTCCGAGTCCGAGTCGGAGTCGGGCGCGAGCGCCTCCGGCCGCAGCACCACGATGCCCGGCTCGCCCGCCTGCAATGTGCCCGATAACGCAACATTAAATAACATTCAAACGATTCACGACTTTTATGACAGTAATATTTCGGACGACAGGTGCCGCCACTAGAATTGTTCATTATGTATTCTGCATCCATTCCTATGTTTCCTCGACATGGATGGATCCCGCCATGGATGGTTTACGTCATTTTATATTGTTAATGACGTTTCGTCATTTTTATCGATACTTCATAAAAATCAGATCATAACAGATCATATTATTGATTGTCGGGTTGTGTAACGGTGTACCGGCAGTTATAAGTGATCTCTCTGCGAGCGAGTGTTGCGAGTGTAGTGCGTGTACTTCTTATTTGAGTAACGAAGAATATAAACGTAAGGAAATTCATTCGTTCGTTCGCGACGAGGTGCCTTCGAGGTGATGGCGTTTTTAATGTAACGTTTGTGTTTCAGTTCAGTTCAGTTCAGTTCAGGTTAGGAGCGTTAGGGAACCGGTAGCGATTGTCACGTTCCAAGTGTCGAGTCACACGGATGGTGTGCGGCCGGTGGAAGCGGTGGAAGCGGGGAAAGCGTCGGAGCGCCGGCTTCTTGTGGGGTTATGTAATAGCGATTATTAGCCGGTTCCCAGGCGCGAGCGCTTCTAAGAAACGCGTCGCGTTCGGAGGAAAAACGTGTGCCGTCGAGCGATATCGGTTTTCCGTGTTCACCGGACGTTGCACCGCGCCCGGCTCGAGTGCCACCGGTCAATGTAGTGCTACATAAGCTAATGATGAAGGCTCGCTTTTGGATGCGGTTCCACCAGGGATGTGCGAGGGTGCGTAACGAGGAATGTGTTTGTTAAGAATCAATTGGAGGGAAACGTCGCCCCGCTACGCGAGCGTACTGAGCGAGGCTAGGTACGTAAACGAAGAGTCGCTATTGGTTCTTAACAAACGCATTGCTCGCTACGCAAACTCGCTCATACCTGGTGGAAACGTACCCTTAACCTCCGGCAAAACGTTAGCGGGCCGCTCGCCGGTCCGTACGCAGCACTCGCTACTTACATACATATATTTGTAAGCATTGCGACGAACTGCGATCATACAGATATCTCTGTAAATAAATAAGTAGACGAGTGTAGTGTATCGAGTGCGCGATCACTGTAGCACCGGTGGTGGCGGGCCGAGTGCGGTTGCTCCGACAATATCATTATTACTCTTTTTATAATAAGCGTCAGCCACAGCTCGGATTGTGACCGGCGACGCGGCCGCAGGGTCAAGGGGACAGGCGCACTCCGGCCACGTGCGCCGCGAGTAGCGCGAGACGCACGCCGACGTTCGGCCAGAATTTTTTTTTGCCAACTGTAGCTTTAATATTGTAAAGAGGCAATGCTTGTGACTTAGTTTGTATGCAGGAGATAAATTTCGAAACTACTCATTGGACTTTAAAAATTCTATATATCTATTCGATCAGTAGAACGCTGCGCTATCTCTGAATGACAATCCCTACTTAATATTACAAATGCGATTGTAACTCTGTTTGTCTGTCTGTCTGCTTGACTTTCACGTCTAAACCGCTTAACCGATTTTAATGAAATTTGGTACAGCTACATGTTTGACCTTGGGAAAAGACATAGGCTACTTTTTATCGGGAAAAAAGGGATTTAAGGGGCTGAAACAGGGGATGAAAGTTTCTCATTATCAAAGATAAAACCACGAAATCTTGTCTTTAGGCAATTCATACGAAACATATTACAAGAAAACTAGCATATTTTAAATTAGACCTATACGGAGGTGAAATAGGGGATGAAAGTTTTTAATGGAAGCTCGTCATTATTATGCTAGGATACCCGCGGGGTGGGTATTCACGCGGGTAAAACTTCGTGACATATCGATTTCCACGCGGGCACAGCTAGCAGGCTATAAAACAATAATAGGGATATAAAAGTGTGTATATAAAACGAGTAAGGGGAGGACGCGCGCACACACGCAGCACGCACTCATCGGCGTGTGAGCGAGGGCGGGCGGTCGGCTTGGCGCCACTCGACACCTACAATTGACAATCGCTAATCGCGCCCATTACAGCGAACCACAAATTGTGACGTGAGATTCGTAATTCTACACGAGCGGCTCCGTTGGCTGCTCGTTACTTCGAGGCTCCATTGATTCTTTGCGACATTTCTGATTTCAAGATAAACGAGCGAGTCGAAGCCGAGGTCACGGTCATCTTTTATTCTTGCGCACACGCATCGTCACCGTGTAATTACTTTACCTTAAAACATATATACTACCGTTTATGTGTATCGCTGCTAATGGCAAAGCAGTAAAGATAAGAAAGGTATCCGTTTAGGGTCGCTTGGGTCGCGGCTCGCGGCTCGCGGCTCGCGGTCAGTTCAATTTTGACATCATTACGTACCTTAATGAGAAATATGGGTCCTTCGTTCATTACGCTCGCGATCGGTCGGCGCGGCTCCGGTGATCGATGAATAGCGTAGTTTTATACGGCCGGGGAGGGGGGCTCCGGCTTATCGCTCGGCGGTTTATCGCGTCGGGGGATTACACGACTGTCGAGCGGCTAATCCCGCCGTTACAAATTATATGACTGATTATATCGCTGCTGACGGTCCACCTCTATATTACTGGCCCCAATCTTAACGGTAGATAGGGAGCGGTGCGATTGCTACACCTATTGCTGACACGACGTACACGTGGAACCGGCGATCGGTTCGCGAAGGTGGTGCGGCAGCAGCAGCAGCAGCAGCAGCAGCGGGCCGACAGCGGCGGCCGTCGCGAGCTTCTCCATCCGTACCGACATACCGACGCCTCCTTGAAGGGGGTTTGTATGTTATCGGACGGTCGCCTATCATTGGACAGGCGTCCGATTTCTAATTTGGAATCGACAAGACGTGCATGGAATCGTTCCGATTATAAATACAAACAATAAATCCGATAAACCGAAAAAGTAATGTACTATAATGACTAATTTATTAACTTGTCAAACGAGTGTCGCGTCGTCATCAGCTGTGGCCCGACGGCTACGGTTAGTTGTGGTTACTCTTAAATGACGCCTCACATGCAGACACGCACACACATACTCGCGCCGGCTGCAGCTGCAGTGATGGACTCGATACTTATTGCATCGATTGTCATTACAATCTATATTTTCAATATTAGCCGGCAGTAAGTAAATTAAATGTAAACTGTATTTGTGAATGGCAGACATGCAAATAAGTGTTCGATACATAACTTTAAACATTGATGCAATATATAGTCATCGTGCGCGCGTCTCCGAGCTCGTTCGAAGGTAAGTGACGTGCAGTCGAGGGTGTGAACCGACCGAGACACGCGCCTCACTCGCCTCGCCAGGGACCTTACCGAATTGGACAGAATGGCCATCACCTGGACGGCAGCGAGTGGACCTCGCGCGGGTGCGTGCGGGGAGCGCGCCGCCGCCGCCGCCGCCGGGTCGTACTGTCGTTAACGTTAACCTTACGTGGTCCATTACGCTTCCAACTGTTGCAGCGAAGCAATTAAGTGGACCACAACCGGTTCACATCGGTAAACGGTTGGGAAATTTATCGTTTGAAGCTATTTATATTATTGTCGTCGTCAGCAATTTAAGTGAGAATAAACGATTGTCAGCGACCGATAGAAATGTACTTATAATAAAATAAAATACAGTTTACTGAATACCTATTACCTATATTAATCAAATTCAACATTACAGCGTACATTACGGATGTTCGTCAAGGACGATATTATTATGTACTCGGGGACTCATGTATATTGTTCATATCCTTCTATTAATTAGTATTCTTGTAGGACTGCTCTTCGGTGCGCCTTACCTACCCCGTTGGGGCCTGGCGTGATGGAATCGTTTGTTTGATTATTATTATTATAGGATTAAGCCAGGTCCGTAACGGAGTAGGCAGACAGCACCGGGTGCTAAATATCTCTATCCATACAGAGCTGACGTGCTTCGACCACATCGACCGCTTTGTTCACACGTACTTGCCCATCAGCCGGGAAGAGAACTCCTCGTGTCAGATATGTCCGTCTCTAATATACTAGTAAACATAAAGGAGCGCGTCGAGCGGAGCATCCCTACAGGAAACATTTACAGAACATACGACAATAAATAAATGACGTGACGCGAGGAAACTGTTTATCGGAGCCAAACAAACAGTAGGTACCGAGGACTGGCGGCGCGTCCTGCGAGCTCCGCGGCCAATTAGCGGCTCCTTGATATTACACCAGCATCGATTCATTACAGTATAGTATTCATTTCGCAATTAATTAGACGTACGAGTTGTGAAAAAAAAAATTTAAAAGTCATGCTCATTAAACATTGTATTTCAAAAAGCATTAGAAGGGAAATGATAAGCTACGTGTAACTATGTACGTTCTAAACAATATACAGGACCCGGAGGGCTCGCCGCCGCCGTTAGCCCGTCGGCATCATCATCGTCATCTATCAGCATATACGTAGCCGTTTGAGGGATTCGCCATGGATATATGTTGATTTTTGTCGCGCCGGACCATCGAGGCCCGGCGGAACGACAGAAGTAAGCACCACTTTGGCACTTTGTGATCCACAAACGTGTCCGTGGCCAAATTTGAGCTTCATTAATTGCGGGATGGTATCGTCCAGTGTGCCGGTTTCATTGGACAGTATTCACCAGTTAGAAGCATATTGCGCTTGTATCACGGTTTCATGTATTGTATAAAGTCCAGAGATAAAAGCGCTTCAGGGTTTCTATAGGACCGTGTCAATCGCAAATCTCACACGACACGTTGCACCAATTTATCGACATCGGTATTTGGGGCAGTCGTACTGTGCTGACTAAAATACTAACATTTCGATTAATTAATTAGGCAGTTATACACCAAGTCGGCAACATCCAAATTTAGAAGCGGTCGGAATTGCGGATTTCGCCATCCGGCGTCCCAAATCCTAAGCGTCTCGACATCCTATCTTAGTAACGTATTCCATCTTTTAACTTAATAAACATTCACGTAAATTGTCAGAAACTTCGAAATAACATTTGAAACGCTAAATGCTAGCCTGAGTCGTATGAAAATGAATAAATTAACGTAAAAAATGGCTAGTTTCGATCGACATATGCAGTGATCGCCGGAGAAGCACTCGCTGCGTTCATCTAGTCTAGTCCTTACCTACGAGTGGGCGCGCGCAAATCAGAGCAGAACGCGTCATAACCGCGCTCCGGGCCACTCATTGTATCACTTCCGCCGCCCGCGCCGCCCCGCGCCGCCCCGCGCACCACGCGCTCACCCAAATATTTGCTCAGCCTTCAAACGTGCCCTGTTGACGACGTGCTCCGTGTTCATTTCCCGCTAACCACGTCTATGTGTTGCAACGGTCACGGCGAGCTACAGACCGATCGGCTTACGGACTACGACTGTGACTAATACCACTTATGCTACTATTTCAGTTTATTGTAACATAGTTAAATTACCGAACGGTATACGATGCATGCCGGCAGCCTGCGATGTGATGGACGGTATTTCCACTTTGGAAACGTGAAAATTGTAAACTGTATATTTAGCTTCATTGCGCTAATACAGCCGAGTGGCTTCCGTCGTAGCGATTGACATCAATATACATATATGTACGCGGGAGTCCTTTCTATGGTACAGTTCAAACGTTGAGAACTGCTTATTGTGAGTAATGTGTGGACGTCGGCAGCCCGCCGACGGTGGTACGCTGCGATTTCATAAACTCACAGGTAAAACAGTAAATACAGACATAACATGCGTTTTTGGTGGCGGGTCGTTGCTAACAGAAAATATGTCACAGAATTGACTATTGGCTTAACCGTAAGCGGCGCATCGATGCGCGTTGTGGAGGAGGTCAGCGGTCGGCGACGGCGAGCTGAATTCTTTAATTTATAATTAAATCGGTTCCGAACATCTGTTGAGACGCGGGAAGCACAAACGGACCGACAAAGACGTCGTGAACGAATGTAACACTTCGGAATGTCAAATTTTTTTTTCTGCGCATTACATTTCGATCAAAACATGAATTTCTGAGGATCACGTTCCGAAGGTAGCGGTGGTCGTCTATAGTGCTGTAGGAGTGCAAAGACCTGACACTTTAAGGAAGGCCCATAAAGAGCTTCATTTATAAGTGACGGAGCGGCGGCGACCACTTGCCGCCCGGTAGCGTGTTTGTATGATTTGTAAAAACTGAAATCTAAACATAATATAGGTAATATGAAAGTGATAAACATGTAATGTACTCTTCATCACCATCATTACTGATCATAAAATTCCTCGATTGCCTCAATCAATTCTACGTTCACTGTATAAAAAGAGGATTGAAATTATTCAGCGGTACATGATCGCGTTATCGGAAACATGTAGATATCTTATCGATACGATATCGCATTATGTAGTACTGACTCAGCCGCCCGATATACTTTTATAATTCAAATGGACACGATCGAGGCGACGCCGGCGCGAGGTCACATGCCGGCGCGACCACCGATTTCAATTTATTACTTTTACCGTTCATCTCTTGCTTTACCGTCCATTATAGCCTAAACGTCAGCCGATTCGGCCAATAGATGTATGAATCTTAATATGTGTGAGAGATAATGTGTGTGAGAGGTAATGTCAGGGAGCAATGCACAGCGCGACGCGGCCGCCCGCTCCTATTCTCGCCACTCGGTCGGACACAACTGGTTCCGATCGAATGCAGCGCGACAAACAAAACGTGTGCCTGTCGTCCGCCGCCTGCGCCCTCTACGGGCGAATTGCACCGCATTCTTCTACCATGACTCCACGGAAACGGACTCGGAGAAATTATGAAACACACGCGGCGATCTCGGCTTCGTGTACAATTGGCACGTTCCAATGAAGTGATCGACAATATTGCCGACCACGACCCTCGCCAATCGCGAAGTGCACCAGTTATGAGTCCTGATTTCGCGCAAGTGATCAATTCGTGTCGGCTGACGCAACACCTCATAATACACAAATGAGTCGGGCTTCACGCGAGGGTCGCTCCGCTTGGTCGCTCGATACGAGTAGCTCGGTCACAGATTACGCGCCACTCGACACTCGACATTGCGCGTGTGGGCGAATTCTACTTTGAAACGTATCACGCAATAAAGGAAAAGTACATTAAACGTAACGAATATACAAGTTACTTATGAGACCTTGCAATTCATACAAAATATTCAAGCTTACATAATATATTTCTTGATTTTTGAGTAAGATTTTCGAAAATCACTGCTGCTACAATCCCTCCCTAATTATAGCCTGATCAGAATAAAGAAACGAGTCGTATGTTAGTGTTAATGATATTTGAAAGTGGAAACGGTCACAAACCGATGTTCAGATACTCGTGGCTCAATGAATGGCGGAGCCGGAGATGTGTAATAGAATGCGTGAGTAAATAAAAAAGACGCGACGACGACGGCCCGAACCGGTCGGGAGGTCCGCCCGAGCCGCCGCGGGCCGCCGCGAGCGTGCGTTAGGTTCGCGTCCGTAATAATTATGTAAAGTGCGCTCTCACCGCGTCGGGAGCGCGGTTTTGACTTTCGGCAAGTGGGCATCGTTGGTGCCGTGCACGAGCGTGTTACGGCGTAGAAAGCCACGTTACCGACCTTACCGACGTCGTTGACAGTCGAAGCACCGGACGTGCGGCGGCCAGTCCAGGACCTCGGACGATAAGCGGAGAGGAGGCATTAGCAGCGAACGTTGCGCTAACATTGCTACTAGTGTTCCAGTTACATTATTATGAAAGTTGGCATCTCGCGCTTCCAACGGTAGCTGCCGACGTAACGCCGCCCGATACATAGCACACATACATCTGCTCATATTCACATTTGAAGATTCCAAACGGAAGGTCTCATTGTGTACGGCGGCAGATATTATACTGCTTAAACAACACGCGTCTCATAAATTGTTTTAATATACAGTTGCATATGCAAGTAACATTTAAGTCGAAAACCTTCGGAGGCTCGCGGAAATAATGATGTCCGATCAATATTATAATGTCGCACGGAGACCGAGTTCGGCTCTTGGGAGCGGAGGCGTTCGTAGCGAGAGCGACCGCCGGGGTAAGGGGGACTAGGTAAAACATTCTGTACAAGTATACAAAATATTTAGTTACTTTGTACGTTGATATATGAAACTGAAAGAGTGGTTATCTATATAATGTACGTTACGAATAATGTTAGACACGTTTCAGCCGCGGCACTGCGGGCGCTGGACCCTTCGGTCATTGATACAATCTGTGCACTTTGTATGTTTGTGACCATAGTGTACTACCAGACGATCGATGGAGATGTTAAACCATTATAGATTACATACATACATATATATTAATTCGGAAACTATACTAGGTATTTTTCAAATTGAAACATGACGCCGTTAAATGATTTAAATCTCTAAGGTAAAATGACAAATTGAATACGAATTGATAAAGTAGCAAAAATATAAATGTATGCCTAAAAGTGTTAAAGGTTTGTTTTGTGTGTCAAGTTCGAAAACATCGGCAGCTGTTGAATGAGAGGTGGCCGTCGGTCCGCCCACGTCAAGGTTACACGACGTCCAGACAACAACTGGCCAGTGAATGCTCCGGTTCCGCATAGTTTTCAGCCGCTTTAGCTGCGTCACGGTGCAGCGAAAACGTCGCTCTCGATTCATTGGGCCTTCCATATCGATTACTGGCGGAGACATTTTACGAATTACATACACGAGGCATGTTTTACGAATTTTGTAAATTTGACCTTAATTATACTATTCTGTTAACTTTTTCAAAATTAAAACTGTCTTTATTTCATTGGATGCACTTCATTCAGCGCCTAACATATCTTTTAAATAGTACTCAAAAAGATTTTACTTAGTCTGTGCATTCCACCCAATCATGGCAGGATTTGCACTATGCCAGATCAGCCCGAACCTACGATCTATTTATTCCTATTTAAATAGATGGTTATCATTAACAGCCTTATCCGGTGAGTACGGGGAATATGGAACAAATCCTCGAGGGCAAATCGTTAAGAACGATATGAGACATGGAAAATTAGTCCACTTGCAATAGCAGACACGGACGAAGAAATTGCCCACCGTAAGGATCTAGTGATATTCTGAATGCTGGAGTGAATTCGCTGGTAAGGCCGGACTAAACATTCTAATTGTTTCAATGGCGACTAAGAAGCCCGACTAACGTTTCCCCTGTAGCGTCGCACAGGGACGACAGGGTGGAACGCGATCTCTGTCAATATATCCACTTTTGAACATGCTTTTAACTCCCGCGCTTCAAGTTCATTTACGCGTCTGGTTTTCGCCGGCACCCTCGCCCGCCCTAGCTCGAGTAATACGAACGAGTCAATACGAACCCCTCTGACTCGCTGCGAGTGCCTCCTTCCCGACACACCTAGACACAGGGGGGAGCTAGACGCTAAATGGAACCGCGGGAGGGGAGGGCATCGGTCGATAACGGAAACTCCTATTACACAATCTTGATATTTAGTTAGCGGCCAGTTGAAGGTGAGCGATGACACGCCTGTGTCGTTTCCACTAATCGTTCGTGTCCGTGAATGTACTCCGGATAAAAATTATGCTCAGCTTGATCACAATCACAAATTTTGTAATACATTACAATCACGAACCGATATTTTTTGAAAACTAGCCTTTCGTGATTAGTTTAGCGAGGTCATCACGCATAGGTGAAAACAAAATATGTCACTTAGAGGAAGAGACCATTTTGAATGGAAAATTTGAAACATATACTTACATAATCTTACAGAAAAGCGAATGGGCGAACAATGCGCAGGAATAGTTATATAACCTGTGTTTACTAGGTATACCCCAGGTCCCAGGCCCCAGGCGTCTAGACTCTACATGGTAGGTGTCGGGTAGACGTTTATTTTATAGTATCTAATTGGGGCAACAGTCAGAAAACGATAAAAGCGAAGGGGCGTGACGTGCGACGTCGAGGAGCGGAGCGTGTACGCGGCGGCAGCGGCTCTGACCGTCCATGAACAAGACAGCCTCCACGGCCGCTGTCGGATTGCCGCTCGCCCCGCCCCAGAGAACTATATATCAACAACTAGAGTTCTTTCTTCATTTTCTACTGATATATCTCTTCTCTTATATATATATATATATATAAGAATGCGGTGTCAGGATATTCGTTTGCGATAATCTCCAAAACCACTGAACCGATTTCAATGAAATTTTGTACATATTTATCGTTTGGTCCAACTTAAAAGATAGGATTTTTTATCTCAATTGATAAGTTAATTTTTTTATTGCAAAATAAATATTTTCTAATAGGACAACACTTAGTGCAAACATCATGGTACGGTATTTTGCCATATATGATTTAACATGTACAACCACGGCAACGCGTGGTCAGGTCCACTAGTTATTTTGTAGCAATTACCACAGAAGAGAAAAATATCCGTATCGGCGAATTGTTCGTACACAGCGCGAGATGCACGCGATGGCTGTAGCATGGCAACGGAGGGCCGGCGGGGGGCGGGGGGCC
>DWGJ01004733.1:0-11236 GCA_018246895.1 Aspitha aspitha aspitha
ATTATAGTCCACTAGCCGACTCCGCAAACGTTGTCTTGCCATATAACTTATTCCCGTTTTTGTATCACTTTTCATTACTGCTCTACTCCTATTAGTCGTAGCGTGAAGTTATATAGCCTATGTTACTCGTGGATAATGTAGCTCTCGAATGGTAAAAGAATTTTTAAAATCGGTCCAGCAATTTTTGAGCCTATTCATTACAAACAAACATACAAACAAAGTTTTCCTCTTTATAATATTATAGTGTAGATTTAGGTTCAAAACTCAGTTTAATCCATTAACATTTTAGTTCTAAATTCAAAATCTTCAATCAATGTGACATCGTGCGTGTTGGCAACTGTCAAGCAGTCGGGCCAAACTGTAGATGGATCGTGTGTAGGGCGCACAACTCATTATACGAATGACTCAAGCCGGGAAAATCCATTGCAAAAGTTTCCATGAAACAAAGAACGGAACGGAGAAAGCGGAAGAGACGAAATAATTTCCACTGATTTATTATCTAAGTGCGGAGGAAACTAGAAAAAATAAATATTATCCCTCCCGCGCTTAGCGAAGATGTATAGGACTTTGTAGGGCCGGTATTAATGAGCTTTCTTTCTTAAAGCTCACGCGAACGGCAACTGGACGTCTGCGATACCTCGACCGAAGTAGTTTCAACATAATTTCGTAACCAATTACGTGAAAATGAACACAAAGACAAAGAACATTTATTTGCATAAATATGGGTACATTTAAAGATGTAGAATTGTTAGTTCACTCCATATTTTGCCTTTTACGGCGTACAAATTGATGATTCATTTTCGAAGAAAGCAATGAATTGATTCATTAGTTTCTTCTGAAATGAATACAAGCTAATTTATATAATGCGTTCTATGAGATTTATTAAATACATTTAATTTTTTAATAGCAAATCAGTTACGCGGATAATTTAACAGCTTACTTAAAATGTCTCAGTTATGGGGAAGTTCTGTCTTGTGAAATTCTTTGTCAGTATAATGAATATTCAGTCACATGGCAAAAACAAAAAAATTCGAATTTAAGATGCGGTTAGACCGATTAAGCCGGTCCAAAGACTACCGCCGATAAACAGAAAGACAGACTGATGCTTTTTCATACTCGTAGAGGTTTGTTTAGTTCCTAGTATCATGTAAAACACTTAGCACTTGAGAAAACATAGTTATTGAGAAATCACAAACAGACACTGCAATCTTATTAATATGTATAGATCAACCATTAATCCGACAAAATGATATATTAAATGATCACTTACAGCTGTACGAGGCAAATAAGTTCACACCCAGCCATCGGATGATTAAACTCAAAATGTCATCTGCACCCGAGCTATCGTTTTATTAATTGACAAGATATGTAATTTCCATAGAAGTCTTTAATGCGTTGGTAGTGAAACTTTGTAAGCAGGTATGAAAAGTTAATTGGTCTAGTTGGCGTTGCGGGCGCGGTTTTATCAGACATTATAAAATAACATCTGCCGGACCGGATATCTTAGCGATTAGACGTTTGACAATAAATATGAATACCGAAGTCATGCATTCTATCGATTTATTGGCGGCGAATGACACATGCACGGCAATATTGCTACCGCGTTAAAATAGATTAGATAGATCGATGAAAATGTATACAAGAAGATATGTACAAAGATATAAATGTGCAGAAAACATATGAAGCATCATTTACGCACAAAAAGGTTTGCAATTCGTTTTAAATAATACTTTAAAAAAAATGGATTCGCCAAAAGTTGAAATGCATTACATTAGATTAACCAAAATAAACCTAGCATTCAGTTTGTTTACAAAATTGTTACATAAACTACTCTATTAGTAATCTTAGCTGCGGTTAGTTGGTTCCTACTTTTTGCTGTTCAAGATATTCGTAATGTATCAACGATTAAATTGAACACACGCGTTAAAAGATATATTAACACATAAAAAGATCGTACAATTAATGTAAAGTACCGACGCGTTAGATTGAAACGTAACGATTCGTTAACATTTCATTCCTGTTTCACGTTTCGATGTCGGAACACAAAAACCGGAAAGGCATCATGTATTTAGCCGTATCGCGTCGCCTGCGCATTCAGTCGGGCGAAAATTCTAAACGTAACAAATTCCATTCTTTTTTTCAACTTTCGTCAGCTGTTCGTGGCCCCACAATCGGCCCGTTCCGATTACATATGCCGATAACACAGCTATTGCAGGAATAAAACAAAATTGCACCAGAGAATGGCGACGCGCGCCTACGCGCTACGCGTTACAGATGTTGTACCTTTTTATGCTTACGGATAATTTTCATATAAAGTGTTAAAGCTAACTACCTTAATAAAGTTGCCCCGTTGAAAATGTAAACATATTTCGTTGAGCGCACTGCGAATTGCCCCTACAATTACGCCGTCTTTCCGATCGAATGGCCATTATAATAATTCATCAATCAGTAGCAAATAATAATAATGTAATTTGAATTTGAATTTGAATTTCGAATAGTATGTCCATACGCAATGCTATGAACATTTAGAAACTTATATTTTGAAATTCGAACAAAAGTAACTCTCTTTTTTTAAATAACCTAGCGTTACCACAACGTCCGGTGTGAATGTACATACGTACATACGTTTGCGATATCCAAAGCAACCGCACGGGTTATACGTTAACGTTTATGAGCCGGTAAATAATATAGTAAACAGAGTTATCTCGCCGGGAATCGAAGGAGTAGCCGTCACGAGCGAACGCGAACGGCCCAGACGTCGTTAGCGGTATAAAATGGTCTGCCAAATAATTCCACCGCTGCATACTGTGTCGGAAGTCGGCACGCGACCGATTCGTTACAGATATGAATTTTTAGAAATGTTACAATTGCGTATTTTAAATAATAGTAGTATGAATAATTGTATGGTTTTCGTAACCGGATAAAATTCATGTCGTTCGAATTGTATGTGATTATGAAATAAATTAACTATGTGTATAGTTGAACTACCTGTTTTAAACCAACAATACAGTAATATAAAGCCGAAAAATCAAAAATATTTTAATAATCTCAACCAATCGTGTCCACACAAAGGGTTGCAGCTATTTTAATAATAACAGAAATTTAATTAACTTTATAAATTCTAGATCTATACAAAACCATATACTTTGTTGACATAGTATAAATACAACTACCATAAAACTACAAATAACATACATACATATCTATGTATGTATATATATGACGCCAACAAAAGTAAAAAAATTTGAACTACTAGTGCCATTTATTACAAATGTTTTGAACTATTAGGTATTGTCAAGAAGCAGAGTTCAGAAAGAGATTAGTTCCAGTGTTCTCGTTTTAAGAGCAATCTTAATTTTTAAGGTTTTACTGTGTTCTGTCCAATGACTGGTAGTTTACCCTATATACGAGTCTGTACACATACAAAAGAAAAACTTATTTGCTATTTTATTTAAAATAATTCACTTTTAGTTCGGATTTTTTTTAACACGTCTGCTCAACTCGTACAATGCCCGTTTAGAAACGATTTTATATTATAAATATTTGTTTACAAATAAATTTTACACTGTAACAATAGCTATTATTGAGCTTATTAATGAGTGCTTAAACCTATGTGTTGAAATTTCTTTATTCCGAAATAAATTACAAGAAACCAACAGACCAAAAACTGTAAGTTTCACGACGCAAATGTAAAAACAGAAGTTTAACAGTTCACAAAGTTAAAGTTGTACCCGCAACTTGTCCGCTAAATCAAAGCTCACCGAACTGTGGACAATTAAAACTTTAAAAGGACTGGTCCATTTGTACATATCGTGGTGACTGTTCCCAAGCTGGACAGACACCGGACAATGATAGCCGTAATAACACTTCCACTGACTGACCTCTTGGTCAAGTGATTAGAGACTGACTGCAAAACCGGAGGTCGCGAATTCGATTGCCACCCGGTACAGACAATTGTGTGTGCAGCACATTTGTTTGTTCTGTGTCTGGGTTTATTAAAAATATCTATACTGTATGTATGTATGTTTATCAGCTGTCCGTTCACCATAACACAGGCATTCAATTGCCTAAATTGCGACCAGACAGCCGTGTATTGAATTGTTCCCAGTTATTTAAAAAAAATCACTAGAGCCGATGTCTCTGTAAGAATGTCCCAACATTTACGGAGAAACATTTCCCTTCAAGTACCGCTATGAAAAAATGTAATAACAGCGTAAAAGGAACATTATCTACTTAGACGATGTTTCGTCACGTAAGTGGGTATAATTAAAACGTTGAAAATCGCCCCAAATCGTCTCGGAAGGATAGTAGATACTTTAGTGACGACGAGTCACGCAATCGCCCCTAATAGATGCGCTAATTGTTCCGCTGCCACTAATTCGCATATAACGCCTTATAAGACATTTTTTTTCTTACCGTAGTAAATTGACGGGCCTCGTGGTCGAGTGGTTAGAGACCCTGACTGCAAAACCGGTTTGGCTTCCCACCCAGGACAAACATTTGTGTGTGCAGCACATTTGTCTGTTGTGTCTGGGCGTAATAAAAATATCTATATAAATACTATATTGTATGTATATTGTTTATCAGCTGTCCGGTTACCATAACACAGGCATTAAATTGCCTTATTTGGGGTCAGTCAGCCGTGCGTGGATGTCCCCAGTTATTTATTTATTGAAGTTTGAGGTAAAATATTTATTTCATGAATAATTACATAATTTTAAAATACATATAACTAAATAAATAGATTAATTAAACTGAAAGCTAATTAATAAATAAATATTTACAATATAGATACATAAAAAAGATCATATAAAAACTAAAATTTATAAAAAGTATATTTCATCTAAAATGTACTTTTGGGGCATGGTTCCCAAAACGCTGGCGGCGTTCCCGCGCTGCACCGTATTATTATTATTATTTTATGTATTTAGTATTTGAGCTAACGTTAAATATTATGACTGCAAACAAAGAAAAATATTTAGCTTGCAAATGCAAACAGTCCAACTGACATATTTACATACATGTATTACATACCCCGAAGAGATTTATTTAAAGTAATAAATTTACATCGTATTTCTGATCAGTTAACAATGGCACTTACAAGAGTTACCATTAAAGATTAGGTAAATACAGCTCTAGTGTATGACAATCTGAAATTATCTACGAGTATGCGGGACCTATTACCTATCATTAAAAAGTTCTTTGCACGTCACGAGTGTAGCACAAGCGTTAACAATGCCACTACATAATTATTACAGTACGGAGTACATAAGCATCGTATCCATCAGTATCGATATGTGTGGTGAAGTACTTAAATAACAGTTAACAGCCAATGCTAGGTGCTTAGGTTGACATTAGCGAAAGCAACTACATATTGTGACAAACTCTCAAACAACCACATTAACGAGTTATAATAAATATTCTTAGAAACGAAAACACTTCAGACATGGCCTTCCACGTTGAAATGAATGATTTAATACTAAGTATTTGCTCGTAACTTTTCAAGGGAACACTTCATAACGAACGATTTCCCTGAGCTCGAACACTCGCTTCCATATTGGTTTAACTTCAACACAAACGCCATATTTCTCCTCCTACTCGAGAATAAAATTGCTTCTCTTGATTGATGAATCCTGTTAGCGTACGAACAGTAATATTAACACTGACAGACCCCGTTACTGCATCTGCGCTAATAAAATAAAGAATATAAATGGCGACCGACATTCGACCGCAATTATCGATACAATCATTGAAATGTAACGAGAGAATTATTTTGACTCGTTCGGCGTATGTAGGTAAACGAAAATGCGAATAAAATGTTAATATTGAGTCCTTAGTGATAAAATCTCCTGTGAATGAAATCGAAATCGCGTGACCGCCGCGATCGGTCGGCACCGAAGCTATTATGATCGTTTAGACCGAGTTCTGACTTTTCCGCGAGCACTATTATAGGCCTATTAGTAGGGTAATAAAGTCTACAATAGGCCTAAGTTGCAAGTTTGCGTGCGAGCCGAACGTTAGTCGGCCATGCGATCTTATGATATATGTGAGAATTTTTGTACACCCCGTAGTTACATTGAACAGTTATTCCGGACTTAAAGGGCTTTAACATTCGTTAGTGACACTTCACTGTGTTCAAAAAACATGGCAGAATTAATACAGCACTTTGGTTGATCGTCATGCATAACGCATGATATGACGAACGTAAACAAAAAGAGATTATTTTTACTTAGGATGATGATAATAAGACACTTACTTGTATTATAAACGTAGTTGATGACGACGTTTATAAGCGATTACGGAATTTTAAAAAGCATAAAATGAACAATTAATGTATAATCAGCCTTTAACATTTACAGAAGAACAAAAACGTACCGCAATCTGCTAACGAGACAGGAGCACAATTGGCAGTCATCCATCAGCCAACAGAGAAATCAGTTCGAGCGATGGTATTAAATTACCTGCACTCCCGGGTAGGATGGCTCGAACAATACCTGACCCCTTTGGAGAAAGTGACCAGCGGATTGATTAATAATTCTCTTCCAACCCCGAGGCACGTAATAAAAGACGAGTGGTAATAACAGATCGTATCGAGACTCGTAATTGTAAAGTTGATAATTTACAAAATCAACTGTTGAGAGAATTGTAGGTTTCACAGCGTCATTGATATTACTTTGTATCACGACGTACGCGAATCCGCAGCGAATAGCGAATTCGCGTACGTCGTGATGGCTATTATTCTGACACTTTAACGAGGAGATTTTGAGATGAAATTTCATGTAAACAAGGCAGAGAGAGAGAGTGATGAAAGGGAAACGATTTGTGTAGCACGACGACGGCGGCAGCACGTCAAGAGGCGCGAAGGATGGGGACCTGGGGTCATTCATCACCGGTGAAAGCGGGTCTGCTGATATTCCTAAATTACCTCAGGCCGTAGGGTGAGATCGCTACAAGAGCGCTGTAGTCACTACAAAAGATTCGACGTAACGCTAAATTGCAAATCATCCGTCAATGGATAGTTGCAAACAGCCCCAGCTAGTGGAAATGACATTGACACAGTTGCAAATACGATTTCGTGACGGCTCTAGATAAAATCCGAGAACAAACGTAATATAAATGGGCACTTACAGAATTATTGCAGCAATGTTTATATAATGCAATGTTGTTATTATGCTGATGTTGCGGTATAAAACAATGTTGAAGCTAGCGTGGTTTAATTTAAATAGTAGGTAAACCATTTCTGTAAAAGTGCTTCTTTAAAGGTTAACAGAGATTTAAAAGTAAATATCAGCCGAAGCCGTTTCAAGTAATGGCACAACAACAGCAAAGACAGATACGCAATTCTTGATTAAGAAAAAAAACTTTAGCATGCGGCACCGTTCGCCAGAATTTTGCCAATCTCACTCACCTCGTTTGCATTTCGAGTGCGCGGACTAAAAGGAACCTTTTATTTTATCTTCGGCGGACAGTTGTTTAAATGAATGCCCGTTTTTTTGTGTATTCCTCTCAATTTTAACGAGATTTCTGTCTGACAAAAGCAGATAGCTTTGACAGTTATTTAAACTTCTCTCGGTTTTCTGCATTGGAGAAGTTTGGTTTTGTTTTTTCGAGTGTTACGTGAGGTCGCGTCAGACAAGATCTGAAGTGTCGAAGGACTTTCGAAGTTTAAAGATCGCATATTTTTCGCAGATATAACATTCTCGTATCCGCGCGCGTTTTAAACTACATACATTGACGTCTAAGTGATAACATGAATGTTGCATTCATCACACCCGACATTATCGTGTTTTAGCTTTAGCTGATATTCACGTGATATTTCTAACGAAAAAATTAGAAGTGAGATGATATGAATAGTCTGAATAATAAGACGCCATAACGCGAATGTAATTAATTATTATATCGATAATCAGATATACATATAAAAACGCATACACACACAATAGCGTAGCGGATGCGTTAAACAAATCCCATGACGAATCGAATTAGAAAGTCAAGTTAGTGTTCGATAAAACGTGTCCGGGCCGAGTTCAATAAAGGCACAGTTTAATACATATTGAATTCGCATTAGACTCGTTAGAAGTAATTGCGTATCATGCAAAAACGGGTCGGGCGAGCAAAAAACTTTCGCTTCGCAGAGAGGAATGTACAACGTAGTGATTAATATGAATTTTGTTTGGTTTAATTGTACGTGTCTACGGTGCCTTTGTATTACCTCGTCTGGTTATGAGCGGCCGTTGACATTAGACTTAAGCCTCGATTATTGTGAGAGGCTAACTAACTGTAGTCATAGTACTAGACGCTTGATGGATTGGCCTGTCAGTATCCGGAGTCTTCCTTCTTTGAGCGATTCCAATTTGAAAAACTCAATATTTATTACGGCTTGTAAATTAATAATCACATGTTTGGATAAGTTAACGATCGATTCTCAATAACGTATTATCGCGACCGGCAATTACAAGTTTTTCTGTATTAAATAAATTATATGGATATCGGAGTTTTACTTATAGCTCATTATAGAAATTACTAAATGACTTCCTTCTTGCACTAAATGGATTTCACTTAAATTAAATTCCGCCCATCTAATCAAATTATCTACATGTGATCAAATCTGTTGTTTTTTTTTAGTGTACCTATATACAATCATGCACATAAATTATATGGTATCAATTACTTACGTTTCTTAGCGAATAAATTAATTAACCTGCATCTATTCGGAACATACTGAGCGCAACGAAAGCGTATGAATAACAATCTATGGAAAACGGCATTCATTCAACAAATCCCCGACTCTAATTAATGGGCGAACACAAAACGAACAATTCCCCGAATGGTTGTGTGATCAGTAATGTATTCATTCATGGGGTGGATGATGGATAGCGCGATGCTATCACATAACAAGCCGGGGCCCTATACTGGCGATAGAATGATGATAATCGTTAGTTAGCGGGCGACACTATCTCTTGATATAAATTAAAAGGATTCGACGATTGTGGTGTCGTGTATAAATCGTGGAAACACATTCGGCTCCCACACCGGCATTGATACGTTTGGACGCTTATATAGAGATATTCAACAGCTATTAATTGAGTCACGGAGCATTTTAAAAATAAAAGACCCAACCACGTATGCAAATGCTTTTAAAATAATGTCGTATTGTTTTCTAAAGCTTCCCGGTGTTTGATTAATTTCAGCATAAACGATTTAAAGGTATTATAAAGTTTGGAGAAACTTTAACGGTAAGCAAAATCTGTTTTAATATAACCTCGTACAGTTAAAACTGAAATTGGTGGCGCAAAAGGTTAAAGCCGTATCTCAGTCGTACACAAAACTGCACGCTCGCCGTACATAAAAGGGTGTACTAAATGGCGTCGCATTTGTTACTCTTCATCACTTAAGCGCTGCATTTAACCGCGGTAAACGCTTACGAATAAAATTATATCTCGCATCTGTGAAATAAATTACGACTTTTGGCCACCGGTGACGCTGTTTTAGCGCTAAAGGAAGACGTTTAGAATTGAGTCCCGCAGCTTGATTTATTGCCGCATGATTGACAAATCGTTCGGGATTTACACGTTAAATTCGCAGCCTCTCACGTTTTCGAAGCTCATTTTATTTTCGTTGCGTCGGCACAAGTTCGCTTCCTCATCTGTTTCAAACGTGCTGACATAGAGCGACACATCTGCTGGTCGTAGTACGGTGTTATTATCAAACAATGCGAAGCTCGTCGACGCATACCATTAAACAGTCAAAGGGATCACAAAGAACTACGACAGCTAATTGTAGAGACGAATATGGAGTTGAGATTACACCAAGTGTCAGTAGTGCCAGATATGGCGGTCCGCGCACCGAAATGGATACCTTGACTAATCGCGGTGAGAAATGGAACGAAGCTCTGTGGATAATTTTCTTTGCGCTCTCTCGTAACGCTGTCCACAATGCGATGTCATAGAGCCATGTGAACTTAAAGATATGTTTTTAAAATTTTTGTTTCGTTTACTCTCATTCAAATCGGTATTTAACTTGCCCTGAAATTTTCATCGTCGTCAAGCAATGAAAAGATACACTAAAATACAATTAAATAACTTGTCATCTAAGTAGTCAATAACTTTTGTATGCGTAACGATTTATGAATTACTTGACATTTGCCCTACTATTGCTATGTTTTAATTCATTCTCGTTTACTGCTATATTTTCCACTCTGATCTGTTAATTGACAAAATTGGACCAAAATGAGTAAATCTTCGCGTACTTTATTTTTTGTTGTAATTTATTTTGTGGTTCAACAACTACTTGTGCTACGGCAAATGTAAGTACAAAGTTATGAATTTTTACTTTTTTGGTAGTAAGCACGAAACCGGCATTCGACGCCTTATGCAAGATGAAATAAAAGCGGACCGTGAAGATTTCACCACGATTACAAAAAATATTATATATTTATTCTCGTCACAGGATACAATCTGGTATTAAATTTTCATTTCAATTATGCAAATTATGTCGTTCTTAATTAATAAAGCAGTTTCAAGCAAGTGTATTAAATCGATTTTTATGATGACTGCAGGAACCGAGTGCCATTACACTGAATTATATATTTTTATTGTCTCTTTGACGGCAATATTAAGTATGCTTGCATTACATGCGACTGAAGAGAAAAATTCCCAAGAAATTCGATTTATAACAAACTTTTTAATTTTAATATGGATATTGGTTAACTTTATGCACGAATTCAGGACTGTGATTTCATCTGGTCTAAGGTTAAAAACATATGTCGCTTTCTCATTGCGAGAACTCAAGCCCAGCTTTTATTTAAAGCACACTAACTTGTATAATGGAAAAATCTTTTATTATTCCATTAAAAGAAATAGAAATAAACAAGCGATGACACGAAGAGGAGACAAATGTTTTACAAGCTATTCAACTTGTCAGCGATGTGAGTCAGTTGGGGCAATTCGACCTAATGAGTTCAGATAGGTTACAAATACGCAGTGCATCATTGTTTAAGCGACGACGAGATGGTGTGTTGCAGACTCGCGCAGATCTAAAGTGTATAAATATTATTTATGTGGGTACAATGCGTATGAAACTTTAAATAAATAAATAACTGGGGACAATTCCACACACGGCAGTCTGATCCCAAATTAGGCAATTTAATGCCTGTGTTACCTGGCAGCTGATATACATACATATCTACATAAAATTTAGTACTTATATCGATATTTTTATTACGACCAGAAACATA
>DWGJ01004734.1:0-11235 GCA_018246895.1 Aspitha aspitha aspitha
GGATTTTAACGAAACTTGGTACAATTATTTTTCATACTCCTGAGCTGGTTATAGTATACTTTTCATCACGCTACAATAAACAGAGCAGTGAAGGGAATTGTTGGGAAAACGGGAGAAGTTACTCCATTTTTCAAGCTCCTACATCCATTAAATAGTGGGGAAATACTGTTTTATGCCCGTGCGACGCCGGGGCGGGCCGCTAGTTTTGAATATATAAATGTGATATCTGTGAACATGGATCATATTTGAGATGTACCTACTAAATCAGTCTATTAACCGTTAAAACTATTGACGGCTTGAGCTACTATTTAGTGGTAGATAAACGGGCCCGTCATAAAATCGGACCACTGAGTCAATACCACGTGTGCAAACGAAAAAGTTTGCACAACGCTCGTTACGGTGCCGCGGAATAACATTCGGTTCCACTGTGCTAATATCAACTGTGTGTGATAGCCAGCGATTGGAAGGACATATGTGCACATGTCAAATCGAGATGTTAGCTATATGTACAGTTATCTCGAACGTTTATAACGAAGTACACGAAACAAACTTCTAAGAAATTGGCAATGTTAAAAAGAATTGCATTTTTTTCTTAAAATGAAATAAAAGAATAAACAAATTAGTACATCAACACAATTGATTCAATGTTGGCTATATAAAGCTTTGCCAACAAAAAATATTAATATTAAAATAGACGTAGACCTAGTGAATATAGAGAATTCATTCGTTAATTTAAGCAAATTTTCCTCTAACGTATATAATTTTGGTTCAAAAATGACACTAACATGATTATCATCACACCTTAACTTTGTCGTTATAAGTTACTAGCTATGCCCGCAGCTTCGCCCGCGTGGAAATCAATATTTTCCCGTTTTTAGCACAAATGTCATTGCCGCTCCACTCCTATTAGTCATAGCGTGATGTTATATAGCCTATAGCGTTCTTCAATAAATGGACTATTCAACACAAAAATAATTTTTCAATTGGAACGAGTAGCTACTGAGATTAGCGCTTTCAACCAAACAAACTCTTCAGCTTTATAATATTTGTATAGATAGTCGATTGTTCGCTGATTGAGACGGTTTAACGTTATGGTCTACGTAGACCAGTCCTACGGCCACACGCCATAGAGTTTGTTCTGGAAAATTCTAAAATGGGTCTTCTGACGATCCTTTAACTCATCGTTATAGCAAATGATTAATTGTACAAACCAGCCCCAGACCTCTAGAGTTCGATTAAAATCGAAACCATTAATCTATTACTGGATTAAAGTACTTTAGTAAGGTGCGGTATTACACTAATGTAAATTCAGTCATGGAAACACTAAGAGAATAACTCCAAGGTTAATATAATGATACAACATTTACGCATGAAGAATAAACTAAGGTAGTATAAAACCCAAACGCCATAGAACCTACGGAATAGAATTCATTAAGGTAATGGACGAAATGCAGCAATGAAAGGTAGTAAGCTTATTCAATTGTTACTGGCTGCCCGCTATAACTGTACATACATACTCGTATATACGAAGGCTGGTAGTTAAACGTGAAGGAAACCGTGGTTGCTATAAATATTTTAACAGTCCGTATATAGGAGTGAAACTAGTTTAAAAAGCTCTAATTTCAAGTAGTACAAAGAAAAACAAGAGATGTTAACTTTAACTGAAGTAACATTTTTTAAATCGTTAACAAGTATTTTAAATTAGAATAAAACTTATCATAATACGAGTATACTTGTGTAATAAAACATTTTAATATAACATTAATCGTACGCACATACGCAAGAGAGAAAACTAAAGACAAAAGTAGAAATAATTAGGTTAATTAACACAAATAAATAGAGCTATAGAAAGAAGTGGAACGAAATACAGCGGACTTAGATGAAAATATAGCAGCGGCCGAACTGAAATGGAAATTAATAATGCATTGAGCTCAGAGCAAGAAAGCGACCAGTTAAGCGAGAAGGAAGCGGTGGAAACAACAATGCCTGTGTTGCCAGCCATTACACAATTTACGGAGAGTTGCCGTAATATAGAATATTAGGCTGTAGGTCAAGAGGCTATCAATAATCGATATCGCCATGTTGGCATTGGACTGGAAATCGAGTTATAGCATAAATGTGACCTAACATTTTTAGAATATCAGCGTTTGAATCCCATTACACGGGGTTCGGTGAAATTGATAGCCCAATTGCATGTCTATCGTATTCGCAAATGTGAAAAGTTTGATTCTACAATCGTAATGTGAGCAATATTTGAATCCCAAGGAGTAGCGTCATATAGCACAATAATTTTTGCTCAGAATAATTATGTCAAGGAGCTTATGAAATCAATCACTAATATGAACCCCATGAAGATCATTTATTACCCGTCATCATAAATATCCGTAATCTTTAATAAATAATTTATTACAGCTATTCAAAATGTGATTATTGACAAATAATGGAGATGATTGTTTCCATAATAGATACCATGACAACCTTAAAATAACTCCGTACTACATTTAATTTGAGCACTAAGAATGTAGCGAACCCCTATCGAAGACTTTATATAACAATTTTTATATTCCAAAAAATAAATTAGTAGAATCCTCTACATTTGCGTGACCTACATATCGATATCATGTGGGGCTACTGAAATAATGATGAGAAATTCTCCAGAAACGAATCATTGCTGTACAGAATCGACGCTACTCCGATATGTTGGACGCATGCCAGATGTTAGTAATGATGCTAGAGCTCTTGGTTGCAGTGGTTCACTCGGTTGTGAATGATGTTTTAATGATGAAGTTAATGAATAATAAGGCTTCGATTGTGTACGTCGATTGACATGAGACAATAGGTGCTTAATGTACTGTGAAGTCGGAATATGAAATTTCCGGTTTCTTTAATATTTATAAATATGTCGTCCACATAATTTTACGAACATACAATACTTGAACCTTTAATTGCGACTAATTAATGTGAATTCCCTCGGATTTGTATGGTCTTAGGATTGAGAGCAATTATGTGTAACTGATAATTGAAATTTTGTTAGTTAATTCAAAAGAGTTGAATAAATTGGGATCATTCTGAAAGGGCAAGGCTCCAATATTGTTTCTACAGAATTCCTTTTCCACTCATGTGAAATTAAATTTTCACGCTATTTAATATTGTACATATAAAAATTAATTGTCACCACTATTTTTCATTTGTAGACTTGTTGTTTTGATAACTTTTTACATTCATGTTCTTGTTGGTTTTGTATTTTAATGTTATTTGTATTGTTGCCTCATTAGCTAGCCGGCGCATCTTAACTTTAAGCCCATTGTCTTATTCGTGTGATTACCTAGTCACCTAACAAGGCTTGTTTTCACCTGTTACTGTGTTGACACTAATTGCGAAATACATATCTACATAAATATGATATGCAGCTTTGTGCTCTATTTCAATTATTAACCTCATTTTAATTTTATACCTAATTTACTCACATATTCTCATTAAATTTGGTAACATCAACATTCGTTTTCTCCCGTGGAACTTAATGCGATCATTAATACAAATGGGCAATATAAATAGTCGTAACTTTACTATGTCCACAAGTAATCGAATCCATAAAAGCAGATCTTAAATTGACATGATGACGTAAAGAGTGCTTGTGTCAAGTTAAACAATATTTACGTGCATCATTAAACATAATGTATACAACTTTCGCATTATTATATAAGGTGATTGAAAGTCAATATGGGGTTAATAGAAGTACCATGAAGCACGCAGCTAATTTACTATTCCTTGCTGCAACAGAATGTTTTTGAAAGGAGCAAACAAATTGTGCTAATACAGAAATCAACAGAGACGGTGCACGAGACATTGGGTGAACGCTACAAAAGGAAAAGTGTGTAACTGAAAATTATAATTCGGGGTACCGAATTGAAAGTGACAAAAGGTGTTCATTCTAACACGAACGCTTACCGATTCGCTCCCACATGCACTCGAGGGCTCCTGGCGAGGCGGCACACACAGTCACAGGCACAACATCAGACCAACACTTGTATGTGATGGGGGTTTTTAATGCGTAATTGTTGCAAGGAGCGTCCGCCGTAGGACGTGAGCGCGCTAGCGGCGAGTGCGGGACGAGACTGGCCGGGTTGCGCCGTAATCGATCGTTGTGCGCATATTCCTTCGCGCCCCGCGTCATTCCACCCCCAATATCTTATGTATGCGAGCGGAATATGGCAGGAGAGTGAAAATTTTTCACGGCATTCAAGCTCAGCGGTGGTCACCGCGGTTTGGTCAGCGATTAGACAAGCGTTGCCTTACTATAACCCCTTGACGCTCCAGACATGTATCGCGTATTCATCTGAACGATTACGCCTCAAATGGGCGTGGAAAGTAACACAAAACATTCCCTCCGCTAACAGGTTACTCGGCTTGAATAGAAGTGTGCAAAACTGTGACGAAATATGTAATAAGGTAGTCAAAACGCAGGTAAAAGATAACTAAAGGATAAAGATTAAATACAAATGTACATAGCGTTCGACTTAATTATTCCTGTCTATCACGTCGACAGTATCAATCATCGACCCAATTACTTAAAGTGACTTAGACTAACTTAATAGTATATCAAGCGTGCAAGCGTTGGGTAAAGCGTGAAATGCACTGCCTCCTATCTTCCTCGCAAACGTATTAAAACTTTTGATTAGTTGAACCAAAGAGAGATAAGTTACGAGTTTCAAAAAGTTTCCGCATTACTGGATAATCATGTGGAACTAATCTCTTAATATTACTAATTTCGAACGAAGACAACAATTACGATCTATACTAATATTATAAAGCTGAATAGTCTGTTTGATTGAACGCACTAATCTCAGGAACTACTGGTTCGAATTGAAAAATTATTTTTGTGTTCAATAGTCTATTTATTGACGAAAGCTATAAGCTATGATTAATAGAAGTGGAGCACAGCTAGTACATTATATTTTACTTATAAAGAACGTTACTTTAAATATTTAAAGATAATTTGCAGGAACGCGGAATCCGGTTAAAAGATTCAAAAGGGGGATTGGATGGCGATTTCGATGTAAAATTCAGTGCAGGATACAATTTGCTTTGTTCCAACCTCCACGCGGGAAGTTTGCTGTCTTTGATCAAACGTATGCAGCTGTAGCATTTCAATATCATGTTCTTCTCTTTCATTTGCATCGGTCTGCAGTTGTGGATATGTATTTTAACGTTCCGCTAATATGTACTAAGCTGTGCCCGCGTTGAAATGGATATTTTCCCGTTTCTGCAACATTTGTCATTGCTGCTCCACTCCTATTAGTCATAGCGTGATGTTATATAGCCTACAGCCTTCCTCAATAAATGGACTATTCAACACAAAAATAATATTTCAATTCGGGCCAGTAGTTTCTGAGATTAGCGCGTTCAACCAAACAAACTCTTCAGCTTTATAATATTAGTATAGATAAATATATATTAAATCGATTGACAGTGATAGGTATTTTTGTGTGCATTTTTCACTTAGCGTGGAGACTTTTGTAGGCAAGGGTTCTACATCCTGCACTACATCTTATTTAGAAGCGGTTATGAGATAATACTAAAAGTCTATCTCAAAATGATAAAAAAATCCTTAAAGTTGATAAACAACTGCGTCGTCATGTCATAAGTTTAACAAGACTTCGATAAATGTAAGCAAGTCATTTCGGGAGCTTGTATGACGAAACTAATTAGTCAGTCATTGACATAGTGATATGGCTGTTAGTTGCTAAATGACATTACAAAAAAAAGAAGGTGGGCTAGTTATTAGTTAGCTCAAAATAACTGTAGTAACAAATTCATAACTATCAATATTCCATACTTTTATCAAAATAATATGCAGTACGTCACTGGTACGAGGCCACAGAAGCCAACGTAACCAAAATGGCTGCTTTTCACACAATTTCATCGCACACGTATAAATCTTCCAAACGAAAACCGAACGTTTTATTAATTTACTTATTAACACAGCTTCACTCATCGTAATTATCGGCGAATATTGTAAACTTACATTGGATATTCTCAGTTCTAACTGGTTTTTCAATGATTGGTTGACAAAGGATAGACCAATGGCCGACGTCAATGATCACAAGAACGCAGTAGATTGGTTCGGAATATTACCAATGTTGACACCATCCCTCCTATCAAAATAGCGCTTCAATAATATCGAAAAAGCGCTTAAACTTCAATGTCAGTATAAATGTTCAATGTCAATTCCTTGACAGAGTAACCAAAAAACACTGAATGTTAAAGATTCTTACAAACCTGATGTGCGTCTTCTACATTCATCACTCTTCAAACGTACGCGCCGATTTCAAGGACTCTTGACTACCCCATTAGCCAGCAGCTGGCCTATTCCTTGCAACTGACTCCTTTATATATGTCAGAAGCGTATCTTCGATTCCTGCTAAAATATATCCAAAATATAAATAGTCATCCCCTTGTTCCAGCACTACATCTTCTACCTCTTCCCTTATTTCCACAACAAGACCTATCTCTATGTATATATTTTTGAAAGACAGCTGTGGCACTAAGTAACTATTAAAATAAAAAATAATAAGATTATTAAATTGGGAATTATAATGGAATCAGATTTTCTTTTAAATCATTATTGGGTGCTTCTTAGATAATAAACAAAAATACGTATAGACCACATAGTTTTCTTAATGCGATATTTAAAAGACAATAATTTTATTAAATAATTTAGTGTGCAGTAAAGTAATCAAATATTTGAAATTTTACTACATCATATGATATGAATATTGCATCTGTGTGACAATTAATAACATCAAGCAATAATTTTCGTTTTGCTAAAATATAACAGAAACACGGTAACATTTACAAAACAAAAAGCGCTTTATAATGCTTTTAGCGCTGGCTTCTGACAGATCACATTACCAGTCAGATGGAAGCGCGGTTGGAGCTGATAGCCAATGCTGAATCACATGAAATCCTATAATCCTATAATACTAATAAAGCAATTTTATTTTAATATCAATACAGCGAGGTAATTAAAATAAAGTAAAAAATTGGTTAAACTAATTTTAATAAAAGGTAAATAGAAGAACTTTGAAAAATATAATTGATTGTTCTGTCTTAATATTTTCTTGTTTATTATATTTCATTGTATTAGTGTAGCTAATAATTCCGTTATATAGTAAAAGCTGGTAAAACACTGTTTTTGTTCAGAATGAATAGGTTTACAAACAAAGCAAAATTTAATTTATTTATGCAACAATGTGGTTCTATACACTCATATGCAGTATATCTTATTCTTGTAGCCGTATATCAGATACGTCCAATAATTCGAATCCAATAAATATGACCAACCAATTATTACTCCTTGGTAGCAAGGTTTAGTACTCGTTCACAAGTTTTCCTGTGGATAGGCAAAGTTATACACTTGGCGACATCTACATATATATCTATTTTATAGTACGTGTTTCCAAATATATCACCGTTTTATATTTACTGTTATGGTTATCTGTCCAATACCTTTACTTTTGATTCATTTTGAATCTGTTCCTATAATCTCAAACTTTTAAACAAAACGACGCTTTGTCTAGTTTGTCAATGTCATTTTCCAATTATTTTGTTAGAAAATTTCAACATAAAGATTTTGATTTTTCTTATATTTTCACTGAAAGAGTTGAAAGTATTAGCTAATGTTCATTTAGTTGGCTAATGATGAATTCAACGGTGTCTGACGATTTGTCCCGGGTACATTTAGCACGGGAAGCGACAAAGTGTCTAAGTAGGTTATAATTGTTTGAAATTAGAAAGCACTTTCGTTTGTTTTGGTAAAGATAAGTGACAAGTTGATTTTTTTACAGAAAACATATCTAAAAACACGGAAAACTTGACAGTGCTACACAAAGAATTGTTGGAGATAAATTTGTCGGTCACAACGTATATTGAAGAGAGTAAACGCAGAATCGACAGCCTACGATCTCAACTTGCTCACGACGCTAAAAGTTCTCAGAGGGTTGTTGAAGTCCTATCAAATAAATGTAAGATTTTGTCAATTTTTCCCAGTTCTCACTAGAAAGTCTGGACTAGTGTAATATTCCTTGAGCATTTGAACTCCTAGTTAATAGCTATTTTGTCAGTGTGAAATTATTACATTCATTATTGCGATCGCTGGATTTTTCCACCTAGACATATAAACTTTGAAGATCTAATCCAATACAACATTATATTGACCATTGACAATGTATATATTTGTAAAAAACATTGATTATTATTTTTTAAATTCTTGTTAGGGTAGCAATTGGCCACAATCTCACCTGATGGAAGGCATTGATAGAGCCTATTATGTAGCCACATTACATTGCCTATGGGCTATTTTTGAAGTGTTCTTTTTCTTGCAGAAAAAATGTCAAAATTGCCCCACACACCCAAAAAGCACTCAAAACTGAAGCACATCACTAATGTTAGTGCTGTGACTGATAAGAACACTAAAAACTCAAATCTAAGGCTATCACAACAGCAGAATGCAAACTCCTTCGTCACCTGGTACAGAAATATGATAGATAATGAACGACAGAGTTTCAGCCTGTATCTATCTGATGATGCTACATTGGAATGGTTTGGTAAGACTATTAAAACAAGAAGAAAGATTTCGACATTCCTAAACCATGATATGCAATGCTCCAGGCACCATTTCTCAACAGTTGAGATCATTGAAAAATTCCCACCGAGATTGGAGAGATTTCAAAGGTTTGTATATCAGTAGGCTATTATTGTTTCTAGGCTTTTTCAATAAAGTTATGTAAATATTTCTTGTTTCTTTTTATACTGGTGTTGCCCATTTGATCTTAATTTTTTTCTTTATTTCACAATTAACTGGGTTGGCTTCCTCATATAAATTAGTAGTACCCGTTACTTAAAAACAATTATGGAGTTATTTAATTACACTTCATGCGACAAAGGCCAATGATCTCACTATTATAGCTTCATTTTTGCACTTTTAGATTACTTTTAGATTACTAGCAAAGCTATTGAGTAGCATGGATTGCTTTTCAATGTGTTCTTTAAGCACAGATTATATTGAGAATTTTTACTAGTTTACCTTTAAAGATAAATGCAGACAAAAAATATTGAGAATATTATATGGATTAGAAATGACTTAGGATAAAGATATGTAGTATTGATTGAGGGATTGATTTACAGAAAAGATGATGCCATACTTGCTAGTCCCTTGAATTCACCAGAGTTGATGCGTTCTAACCCTGGGAAAAGGAAGTACTTTCAGACAATTAGCAGTAGCCCCAAGTGGGCCGAGGGTTGCCAGCCTAATGAAATAGATGATAACATTAAAAGAAAGAGGTTTAAGACCCATTGTACTGACTTGCATGTTGAGAGCAATTCGGACTGTCGAAGTAATGCTGTGAAAAATACAATACCAGATGGCAACGAGATAAGTGACAATGGTGATGGGACAAGAGAGAAAAGTAAAGGTGCGTTGGTCACACCTCCGAATGTGGAGTTAGGGCAGGGTGACTGTCTACCATCCACGAGCGGTACAGATTCTGATAGGTCTCATGAAACGTTGAATGCACAGCTGCCTAAACTGGCCGTGGAATGTAACGGTTACATTGAGGTAACCAGGTCTAAGAATACCTGTAGTGTAGACTCTATAAAATGGGAGAGAAAATGTAAGGTCCTCATCAGTTATTCTGACGATCCATTAAATTTAGGTGAATACATAATTTGGGCGGTACGTTATCACGATGAGAATAAATGTCGGAGGAATCTCATGGACGCATTTGAGAAGGTTGCAGTGGATGAGCGGTTTTGATGGATGTCTCTAATTGGATTATGTTTAAAGAAAGAGGAAACACGTGGGACCAAACAATGTCAAATGTTGTGATAACTTAATGAACTAAGCAGTTGTTTACTTTAAGTGTTATCGGCTTAGGGCAAATTGTTTACAACACTATTGAAACTGGATTTATTTAGTTTCAATTTTATTATTTTCCATGTAATGTGTCACAAAGCTTTAATACTGTGCATTTAGTGTGTCCTAGTTGAATAGAGCTTTGTTTTAGATTTATTTTACCTAAACTGTATTGAAGAAGGTGCAGTGCCTTTATAGTAACTATAATACTATGTGACATTGAAGAATTATTAAGTGCTATGATTTTGGTATATATATATTTCTATTTAGATATTTTAAAAATATTTCTTGTTTAGCATAATAGCTGTTTTTTGATATATTTTTCTATTCACTGATTGAATGACAACATGATGCAGAAATGTTATTTACACTTTTCTCAATGACATAACCCGCAGGTTTAATGAAATTTCAGATTGAAATAGTTACATTTACTTAAGAGATTTAATGTAACAGCTGTTTAATGATGATGGCTAAAAGTTTAAAAATATCCCAGTTTGCGTTAATAAGAAATATATCCACATATTTCAATGAAGTTAAAAGTACTATACGAAGGGTGTTAAAAGTACTATAGTATTTCTACCCAATTTTTGAATGAACGCTATATGGGTTATATTCGTAATGAATAATATTTTTACAAGTAGAATATTCATGGTTTTTTTAACATTTATCAGTCTAGTTCCATGAGATGTCGCTGCGAGCTGTATTAATATTTAGGCCTATGTTTATTTTAAACATTGGCTACCATTGCTCATCATTTGCAAGAGTACGCGATCGACCGTCTCTGGGTAGTGTGCGCTGGCGCATACATTTCCCAACATTCCACTTTCCTTTTTAAATCGGATCGGTCGATATCTTCTCGATTTTGTTTTAAACCGACGTTTTGAAGGACGTGTGCGTTGCAATAACGTATTCTGTATTGCAAGAGCAATTCTGTCGCACGTGGGCGTGAGCCCTAAGCGTCACTGAAGCCAAGCCAAAGCGAGTGGTAAATCTTCCACGCCGATCCACATTCCAAATGCCTGTTTTATCTCATTAGAAATCTGCCTTACGTTGTGCAATAGATGAATGTCGTGTAAAATTAAAACGAGACATTTTCAGAAATTCAACGACGTTGTTTTATGGAACTCTTTTTAATGTAGTTAGTTGTTTTATATAGTAGGTACTGTCTGTAGTTTTGCGTCAGTATAGGAAACCTCAAGGCATCTCTCTTTACTCCAACACTTTTTTTTTTTTTTTTTGTGCCCAGAAAAGATGGAATGGAAAAGGGCTACCCTCCATGCGGGGGGGAGGTGGTGACGCTCAGAGCATACCACTTCGGCCGG
>DWGJ01004735.1:0-11233 GCA_018246895.1 Aspitha aspitha aspitha
TGTTTACATTCTGGTTGTCAATGTCAAACAAAAAGTCCAAAGAAATGTCAAAGAATTATTTTTTATTATGGTCGAATAGTAACAAAAAAAAAACGGGCCGCACTCCGGGAGTGCCGGCAGAAGTGAAAAAATTAGGAGTTTACAGGAAACACATGAGGTTCATGACTCTATTAGATGACAGGGGTTGCCAAGGCAACCATCAAACGCGTACATACAGGATATATCTCAAATATCGTCTTACGAATTTTCGATCAGGTCACGTTCCCTGACGCGAGTTTAACATTTTTTACTCATCACAATACTGCCCAACGCCGGTAAAGTTTTCACTTCAAAAGCCGTCTTACGAATTTTCGATCAGGTCACCTGGCCTGACGCGAGTTTAAAATTTTTTACGCATCACGAAATGTGCACAACGCCGCTAAATAAGTTTTCACTGCAATAATTATTTTACTAGGAGTACAAAACTATCACTAGTGGCTGGCATCTTTAACATAACGTCTGATTTGGAAGACTACAATCTCGCATGTCTTACTGCTAACTGATTGGTCTAGTGTATAATAATATGTATAAAACATTTATATATAATCCATGTATACAGCCTTCCAGATATTCATAGATGCTGCTCAGGTCTCGCAAAGCAGGTCCGCCCGGAGCCTTGACCTGACTAAAAGAGAGAGATAGACATAGTTTCGAATTCATATTGTAACACAATAGTGGTAATGTCTCATTTATTTTTATGAATATTCATTTTTATTAAATGTTTATGATGTGCCAGTTTTATCGTGCCAGTTATACCTACCGCAGTATAGTGGACATTTTAAAATAGCTAGTAATATACATATTAATATAATCTTTATATTCTATATACATTCCTTTTATAGTATACAAAAATATTGTTGTAATACATTTAGTCCTACATGACTTCTAGATGATTAATTAAGTCTTCCTTCCGTATTTTTGTGTACAGTCACGATAAAAGTGTATTGTTAATAATTAATAATTATATAATAAATTACTGTAACAGTCGGGTACAGTCGCTAACATGTATCGCACAGTCACCGCAACTCGTGTACACGCCCACTAATTCAATTTACATCGTCGTGTGTACGTGTACTGTCGCGTACATAAGTTTTACAACTAATAAATATGCTCAGTATATTATGACCTAAGTCTCATACCGGTAGATTTTTTCATACAATATTTTTACTCCTATTTTATCGTTCAGGGGTGGAATTACGTACCAAAATTCTTTCTTAATATTCACATAGGTACCTTATATAAAGTAACTATTTGCGGAATTACACGACTCCAGGTTCAGCCGTTTCAACTGCGTCTTTATATTTTTTTTATTTGAGGAGAGTAGCAAACGAGCAGGCAGCAGTCACAACTGGACGCTGCCGCCAATGGACATTTGTAACCGACTCCTAACAGGACTGATCCTATCAGAAGTCGGTCACAGATGCGTTGCCACTCCTGAAAATAGTCGCCTCTGGTATACACATGAACCGGCATCCACAACTATCTCAGAGAAACAGCTTTATCTTCTTCGTATGCACATATTTCACGCGAAAATCTATCAAGACATATCACCATTTTATAGATTTATGCTGAGCTTTCAATCTCTTTCGAGCCGACCAGTACTTCGTCGGAATTAATGAGCGGCGATGATTTGCGGAACAAGGCGGCTGAGTAGGCATATTAAATTCAGTAATTATCCTGCACCCGGACCCGCCCTGCGAACCATATACATTTTCCACTCGCTAACCAGCTCCTGGAAACAACCATGGGAATTTATGGTCGTGGAACAAAATGGATTTGGATTTTGTTCGACCCTTTTTATTGGTCCACTGCTGGACCGGGTCTCCTCTCATATTGAGAGGGATTTAGCCCACAGTCTACCACACTGGCCAAGTGCGGATTGGTAGACTTCACACACCTCAGAAAATATTATATATTTTATAACATCTCTAAAGTTTGCGGGTTTCCTCACGATGTTTTACTTCACCGTTATACTCGTAGCAAGTAACATTTTAATAATGGATTTGGATTTTAAGGGGTTGTTTTTTGTGTGAAATAAGCTAGCATTTAGCCACTATTTCGTCTAATGGTAAGCAATGATGTGGCCTTAGGTGTAGCATTCTTGCCTTGTAAAAAATGCCTATTCATTCCGCTTTTTAAAAGTCCTAAGTTGTAACTGTTGGGAAATATTAGTTTTTTAGTTTATCACTGTTCCAATTCTGGATATGTTGTTTTATTTTATGCAGATTACGTGAATAAAAAATAAGCAGAAATTTCCTGTTTTTGATTATTTAAGTTTTGATACTAAAGTATCATTTTGACAGTAACTAAATTGAGTCATCTCTATTGGTTTTCGAAACTTTTTTACTTTCGAAGGGGTTTGTTTTCTGCGTCGTCATGGGGTCGATCTGCTGGAAACGTTTACTGATTCTATATTAATTTTTAAGTATTAAATCGATATCGTAATTTTGGTCTATCGCATTGCAACATTGTTTACAAATGTGTTTTTGACTCTTAACTGTTTAGAAAAAAAACTTTAACTTTTTATTTTGGAAACAGTTAAAAAAAATATGGTATACGTATAATGGACTCAAATATAAGTAGGTAATAGGAAAATTTAGCCTACAATGAAAATTTATTATTAAGCATTATTTTATATTTAGGTAATTGGGACAAATTTTGCAGATGCATAGTTATGTAGTCCGTCGAATCGATACTCGTATGATAGAACAACGCAACAGACAGACGGACAGTTACTATGAGAATTGTAAGTACATAATAGGAATAATTATGAAAATATAATAACAATCACTAGCTTAAACATTGACATTAAAATGAATAAAGATTATTCATGAATTTGAAATTTTTACCAGTTTCTGAGTATTTGAAGTTCGCTTGTATACACCGAGGTCTGGCAATGACTAATGACTATCATTATGCGTAGTTCGGGCGTTTGTCGACAGACTAACCGCTAGACCAATTTGGCAGTAAGCAAACCACAAAGTACGTAGCGGTTAGTCGCGCTTAGTGCGCTAAGACTTAAATAATCAGGTCGGAATAATCATGAAATATAATTGGTAAACATTTAAAATAGCCCACCGGTAATCAGATTCACTTGGATTTGTCATCTGGAAATATGAAGAAAAACCACTAAGTGCTACTAGCTATTGTGGTTCCACTCATTCCAAGAGCTAAGAGTAATCTTGAAATATACGTTAATAGATATAATAGGTTAGAAAATACGTTAGATGTAAGATCTTTATGAATAAATAAATAAGTAAATTATTATGTAATTATCGAAAATTGTAAAAAGGTTTCAACGAGTTCAAAATTTAAAGCAAACAAAATACATACAAGCACAGTAAAATTAAACTGATCAAGAGTTTGATCAAATTTAACCTGACCGATGATACTAAATATAGGTACATATTTTATTTACTCAGAAATCCGAAACCTATATACTGTTACTACAACACAGACATTTCATTACCTAATCTAGAATTGTCGTAAATAACAATTACCAAAATCTAAACACGAGGTTGATCTATTACTGACGAAAGCAAACAGGCTCAACTATTGTGTTACAAGTGGGCGTAGTTGCGTTAGCGTCACGAGCCTGACCGCAAACTATCGCGGACAAAGCAAACACTTGGAGCTGAAGTGATTTGTGATGATTGCGGGCCGACGGAAGTCGCGTGCGGCCGCCGAACCGCCGATCGCGTAATCGCGCTCGTTACAAACCAATGACAGTGCCTGCGTAGAAACGATTCAGAGTTACCAAAACACTCTGCCTTATCTCTACATAGTCTCTACATAACCTCTACATAGTCTCTACATAGTCTCTACGTTGTCTCTACATAGTCTCTACATAATCTCTACATATTCTCTACGTAGTCTCTACATTGTCTCTAGATAATCTTTGCATAGTCTTTACTCTCTACATAGTCTTATGAAATCTTTCAAAGTACACAAACACTTTTGTAAACGTGTTCTTGCACTATCTATTGAATTTACTCTTAACTTCACCTAGGTTTATACGTCTATGTAGATTTTTGTTATAAATTATCATAATTGTGGTAGGCTAAATTTCAAAGCACTAGGCTATCACTGCTTTTTTGCCGTCTGCATATGTAGATATCCGTAGATAATATTTATTATTGTATACGATAACTCTATTTCCATCGTAACTCTACGGCAAGCCAATGGGGCAGCGATAAACCGCAATCGGATATTCTGTTTGTGTATCCATCCGAGACAATTACTGAACAGATCTAGGGATTATTATTAGAAAGCCTCTTAGCGCCGCATTAGCGTTTACAATAAACTTGTAGCCTGTCGTTACATCTTAGATAACCAGCGCAAAAACGCTTCGAAAGATCATTCTGCTTATGTAATTCTGGTCTTCCTAAACACTTCCTGGGTTAGGGATCGACAACCTTTTCATTGTTACGATACTAAGTATGATGGTCTAAAAATAATGATACATATTAGTGATGAAAAGAATTTTTTTCTGATCATATCTATACATTTGAGAGTTTTGCTCGCGTTCCCTTGAAAAATCTAAGCATTTGATAATACACATGTCTTATGAATGGAATCCAGAAAAAAATCTAAATGGTGAAACTAAATTTATCGAAATCGGCCCATCCGTTTTGTATATAAACTGTTATAGCCATATCGTATTTCTCTTATATATCTATATAAAAATCGCATGCACGATGTTCGTTTCGATCTCCAAAACCATTGAACCGATCTCAATGAAATTTTGTGCATTTATTATTTGGTTTAACTTAAAAGATGGGATAGTTTTTATAAAGTAAATAAATAATAAATGTCAATTGTGAATACATTTTTACATAAAATAAATTTCTGAACGGACGATATTTGACATATATGATTTGACATGTATGGCAACGCGTGGTCAGGGCCACTAGTAAAAACATAAACAAAGGAATGTTGTAGAGATAAATTAGTTTCATTTAAAAAGAATCTTATTATTCTTACTGGTTCGTTACTATTACGAATAATTATCGATATTTAGTATTGTTATTGAATGAAAAATGTTGCTATCCCCTCACTGGACTTATAATATTATTATTGACTGTACTTCTTTAAACACATTACGTCATCGTTAAGTAACGGTGCCTTTGATATTTTAAAAAGATTTTCGCTCAAATTGCTCAGCTTTTGATTTCGTTTGGGTCTTAATAGTTTGCTTTTGTTTGTCTCGCTACAGTTTTTGTTCGATGAGACACTATTAACATGAAATTGTCGGGAACTTTCTAAAATTACGTTGGGAAATTAAACTGTAAGCCACGCCGGGATAAAAAATTAAACGATTTGCGTAAAGAGGCTTTTTCATTGTTTTCAGGAAACCGTAATATCGCGGTAGGTATAACTCATTGATTTGCTAAGGTTCGCTTATTGCATATTTTGGTTGGTGTCTCAATGACTATTACAAAAAAGTCAAGTTATTTTCCAACAATCCGATAATAATATATGTTAGTGTATGTAAATTCTCATGCAATAAGCATCATCCATGCTCCGCGCCGATGCAAGCATAGGCAATAGTGTTTTTCATAGTGTAACTTCGCCGTTGGCGTGTTGATTCTATGAGTAATTACATCAAAATAATGTCACGAACCGCAAGGTTAAGGAATTGTAGGGATTTTTTCTCATTTTTATAAAATGCAAGTCGTGAATAGTGAATTAACGGTGAATCATGATAGTTAGTGCATTATTATTACCAAGGATTTTCCTTAAATTATTTTATCTAAGCATTTAAATACATTTATAAATTTCCGCGAAATACATTCCATTAATGCGAAGTCCAGCATCGGATAAATCTTGATAATAATAACTTAACATAATGTTAGGTACGGGACGCAAACCGAATACCCTCACCTTATCAACTGTAAGTCTAGACGCCATTTATATTGTCTGCCGAGACGTTCCAATTTCGAACAAATCAAATCGTGTTCCTTTTAAATGTCATTTGTTTGTCGACTTCGGCGCGTGCCCGCTAATGGAAAGCTTTACCGAGCGATTCCTTCTCAAAAAAATTGAAGGCTGGCACGAATCGTTGAGTGCGTTTGAACATCGACCTACATTACATACGTTTAGTGTTCAAAACAGATCGCCGCTGTTACCAAAATACGTCCTTACAAAAGATATTCGCGTTAACGTTATCAACCGAACGTTATTTGCTCGGAGTTTTCAATGTTTCTGTTTTTTTAAATTTATCGAGTTTCCAGAGTGTTTCGAATTAAAACATTAGTTGCGTGTTCCGATCGATTTTAAAACGTTACCCGATTAATGACAATGGCTGGACATCGATATTTCACGAGTACCGCTTGAATGGTGTGTTGATAGTTTTCTATTATGAATTCAATCAGCATAAATTAGTTTTAATTTGACCGGCGGAATTATGGCCAAGGATCTGTGGATCGTAAAACGGTGATTCGTTTTTGTGATTCCGAATCGAGCTGGCCGGTTGTAGCCGGATCGTTTTTGTCCACGGCATTAATTTGGTATGAGAATTGAATTTAGAAATATCGCTTTTTTCTCATACTATTCTCAATCAACATGTGATCTATACTAATATTATAAAGAGGAAACCTTTGTATGTGTGTAATGTATTCACACAAAAACTACTGGATCGATTGCAAATATTCTTTCACCATTAGAAAGCTGCATCTTCACTGCGATACATAGGCTATACTACATAAAAAAATAGGGATCCCTAATAAAAATGTAATAATGTAACAGAAGTTGTGAAATAATTTATATGGCAAAATAACGTTTGCGGAGTCGGCTATTTGTTTTATAAACAATTAATACTAACAGTAATTGACCTATTCGTACAGATCTGTTCGAGGTGACTGACCTATCACCATGGGCAGCGGCCACTATGCTGCTTCCTCGTTTGCAACCTTTTTCACATAGAAAAGTACATAGTTTTTTCTTCGTCTTCTTATCAAAGTCACGATCAGGCCGACATATATAATAATAGTCCCTTTTGACTACAGCAAGATATGTATGGTTTAAAAGTTACCTAAAGTCAAGAGCCTCCGAAACCGGCGTGTATGCATGAAGAGAATGATGAATGTAGACGAAGCAGGGCAGGTTTGTAAGGACAGAGATATTTGGCCCTCGTTGCGCCCTGCCTACCCCGTTAGGGACCTGGCGGGACGATATGTATGTATGTAAAAGTTACTTCTCCGAGGTAAAGAACATTGCTTAAGCTGTAGTTTCTAACATTCTTAATTGTGTTATTTGAAACTAGCTGTGCCCGCAGCTTCGCCCGCGTGGATTGATTATCACGCGGCGCGTGGAAATCAATATTTTCCCGTTTTTGCAACATTTGTCATTGCTGCACCACTTTCATTAGTCATAGCGTGATGTTACATAGTCTATAGGTTTCCTCAATAAGTGGACTATTCAACACAAAAATAATTTTTCAATTCAAACCAGCGGTTCCTGCGATTAGCGTGTTCAACCAAACAAACTTGCGCTTATAATTTTAAAAAGTATAGATTATGTGTATTTGGCTGTTCGGTTTACTTTTACTAACAACGAGACGCGGTAGTTTAAAGAGCGTTAATTATCGAGTGCTTAGCGAACCTGACTGTAACACTAGCAAGGGGTTATAGGTTCGATTCCCACTCATTTTGTTCATTATTTTTTCTCTCTCAGTGTAAAATTGTTACGTTAGTAGATCGAAGTGCAATATAGGTAATAAAATAATTTATGTAAATCTGCGAAAAAAGAAATATTTATTTAATAAAAGAATGTAATGATTACATTTTTTATTCAAAGCATACTTATAATATACAATTTAAACTAATAATTAAATCGATATCAAAAGAGAATAATAGCAATTGATTACAAAACATGATCGTATTAATTTGCTTATAGTTAAGAGAAATTTTATTGCGGCAGCCTTTAAACAAACCAATACTAGACGCAGATCATCTTTAATTACGTAAAATTAACACGCAACAATCGACCCTAACACCTTCACAATGACGCTATTTTAGTTTGCAACTGAATCTTGATCGCATATTAAATTTCATTAAATGATGCCAATGAAAAATCGATTTTAATCGTTGAACAATAAGGTCGAAATTTATTTACAGGCACCCAATAAGGTTCAAGCGCAATCTATATCAAAAGCACCGCCTTATTAAGAGGTAGATACCAATTTGTTATTATAAGATTATAAATGGTGAAATATGTTGTGTATGAATTTGTTTTCACGAAAGAGTATTTATTAATTACAATTGCTATGTAATTAAACTCAGGAAAACCGAGTTGGTAACATTCAAACTAATGGGTATCGATGCACTCATTATATAAATTGCGTAAATCCCGATTCCGTTACAATATAAAAATAAAAATCCCATCATTTTGCCCAATAACCTCCTCTGTCTTACAGAAAGTCCCATTATAATCGGTTCAGCTAAGCTCGAGAGTAGCTCGGACAAACAGACAGACAGCTATCTACAAAACCCGTCGTTCGTTATTGAGTTTGAAAAGTGTATTAAGTTACAATGAACTTTTAAAATTGTATGCTAATCAACCTATTTCCCGACTAATTAACTGATCGACTATATGTATAAGAAAACTACATATAAATATAAAACTATTATTGATACGTATGTATTTATTAAACTCCTTGATTAATTCGTAAATAGTAATTTTCCTATTTAGAACACAAACAATTATATTAATTAAAGACCATAATTTTGAGCCGAGGCAATAAAGGGATTATTTATTAGGCGATAAAGTTCAAAATGTAATGACAAATCACCTTAACGAGGGAGTAATGAGTGACGCCGATCCACCGACTCTACAACTCTACATCACCAAACAGAAATTAATTAAAAATAAACAGGAAATTTCAAGTTAATCGATCCATTTTTCCCATACACAATCCATATGTTACCATTGATGATAACGAGACATTTATGGCTCGATTCGTTGGAAACTCCAACACGGGCAGCGGTTCTCAAAGTTTATAAATCAGCAGCTGTGGCGTTCGTTACAACAAATTTACAGTCCATCAGAAATGTTAGAAAATACACCCCGTACGGTCCAGCTTTTTGTAGTTTAAAAACGAATTTGGCAATGAAATACAGAAATTAACATATACATTAAAACTCTAGCGTATATACGAGTAGAACCACTGGACGACAAATATATAGCCCAACTACTACATATATTATGAAATAACGGTAATTTTAGGTAAATTAAGTGCATGAATAAGTGTATTTTCATTGAAACAATAAGAACAAACTAACACACTACTTGTAAATGCTCCAATTTATATAAATAAATTGCTACTAAAAGTTGAGAACCACTGGCACTGACGATAGATATTATAGGGAATCGATTAATTTCTATAAATGTTAATTCGCTCATCGACTCGCTCGTTCCACTAATCAATGTATGGCGTCATAAAGTTTTATGTTTACGACGTAACCATGGAAACGCTAAATTGGCAAAGGGCACTAACTAATGTTATTAGTTTTGTTTTTAATTGGGATCATCACAAGAATTTAACTATAGAGGATTTCTTGTACATATACCGCTCATATATAATTGTTTTCCCATGATATGAATATGGCCTAAAAAACGTAGGCATATAATAAAATATTCTTATTACAGCTAGTTTAGCTTTCAGGTTTTAAAATTTTGAAGATCGGCGTTTCTTACGCACATACTTTGTCATGACGACCTTCAAATTTACAAAGATAAGGAACACTGCTGCGCAGACAGTAAAGACACCGTAGTGCTGTCTCACTCTAACATTAGACTCATTATTTAAGGTTTAAGGAATGCCAAATATCTATTGACTCCCCATCCCCCAGTGACTGACTTATTTGGCTTACCCCGTCTCCTTGAGGCGTATTAAGAGAGGTGACCCATTACTAAAAGCCTTACCCTTGCTTTAAAAAGCTTGGTTGTAGATATAACCATTCATTTTATTAAGATGAATGTAATTAAAATCACCTTACAAATGCAAATGTAATTTTAAAAAGAGACAGCAATAGATATTGTCCAGTCAATTATATATTTATGGGCGCAGCAAATAAAGGGAATGCCACGTCGTAAAATAACTATGAAATAACAATTCGAGGCGCAATAGCAAATTGATTCAATATCAAGCCTTATTACACACAGTGCCTCGTAAAAGCGGCTCGTATTAAAATAATTTAAATGAAAACGTCCCGTTCGTCGTGGCTCGCACAAAACGTCTTTATCCCTTCGCGTTATTTACGATTGGCGATAAACTCGTGTACCTAAAGATCGTGGAATAAAAGTTAGGCGGAATACGACTCAGTCTGGACCTGCGTGCACTAAAAACTCCAACGCGCGTAGTGTTGCCCACTAATAACCGATGTATCGATATCCAGTAATAAACGATCGTTAAACATACGATTTCTATAAACAGTCACCAACATAAGAAAGTACATAATGTACGCCAACTATAAAATGTCCAACACAAAAATCGTAAGCCGTATCGAAATTTCAATATGCCCCCAATCAAAAGATCGCTCGTCATTATTGATTTATCATTAATTTATTTTCTAATGACGCCGCGTCGTAAATATCGACGTGTGGACACGTAACGTCACTAGCGCGCTGGACATCGTAAAATCTCCCGATAAGCGCCATTATCATCACAAAGGGGTTCGGGTAATTGTTTGTCAAATAAATTCTAATAAAAAATTGATGTTTATTAAATATAATTTCGAAAATAATTCCAGTATTCGACTTCATGTATTTTTGATAGCTGTAAAGAAAGGAAGAAAGAAAAATGATCCGCCGTACTGGCTTTTTACGGGCACGCCTTAATGTGTAATGGGATTCGATCTTTTGTGTTCCGAATCAAGGTGCGTATTTTAAGTAATGGCTCGTAAATTATTGACTTATGTCGATATGAAAATTTTTAAATGGAATATGTTTTTAAGTAATTATCACATTATTATTATTATTAATTAATAATAGATTTTATTTGTAGTGTTAATTTCATTATTTTCAGTATTATCTCGTAGGTACCCGTTATTATTGTATAAGGTAATTTTTGAAATGGCGTAGGCGTAATAAATATTACTGGTGGTCGCCTGCTGGTCGCCATAATAAAAAATAATTCTTTGACATTTCTTTGGACTTTTTGTTTGACATTGACAACCAGAATGTAAACAATGAA
>DWGJ01004736.1:0-11230 GCA_018246895.1 Aspitha aspitha aspitha
GTGCAAGTGGAACCTGTAATTCGAAACCCTCTTATGAGTATTGATATGGTAATGGCAAATGTTTCATTACACATAGAAATCCTGCAAAGGAACGCCAGCATAATTTTGAGTTTGAAGTTTTTTCAGGACCATTGTTACCTGTTCTTGTAACAGATTCATAAAAATAAATAAAGGTCTTTCAAATGTAGCTTCAAACTATTGCTACAATACAATGAATGCAATAAACATCTATAATTGTTAGTAATAAAAAAACTAACCTTCTTTTTTCATAAAACATTAAAGCCTCAGAATTGGTAGTGAGCACATGTAAAAATATTGCCTTTACACGGTGCTCATGTGGTGCGTGGGGCACTGAGCCCGCCAGGTGGTTGATTAATACATCCAGCAGCATTGTCGCCACCCCGGACCGCCGGTACGATCGTGCTACACCTGTACATTATTAAATGTTATCAATAGCTCTTATGGTTACAATTAGAAAAGGGCCAAGTTCAAGTTATGCTAAGACACATTGTACTCAGGTTAATATTCTGTATTGTTCATTATTATTGTTCATATTCCGCCGAATTACTCTGTATCAATTTATCCTGGTTTGTGTCGCGAAAACGTATATATACTTAATTCAGAGCCGTAGATTTCCAAATATACGGTCAGTCTTATGTTACTACCACAGCAGACCACATCAAGTCAACATGTATGTTATTTGCATATTCAATACAGAACATTTTACATTGTTTGACATACACTGAGCAGTAAGTATTGGGCAATTCAAATGTGTTTGGTTTGGAGATGTGTTTGTTCAGTCATGCATCATATCACTTTATAGCAGATTGGGCTACCTATCAGTCTAGTAACTGTTAACTAATTATAACAGCCACATCCTACCGCTAAACATGCCCTCTAAGCAAAACAATGCGAGCTCAGCACTATTGTGGTCATATGTATTTCATTATTTTCATCAGAATATAAGTATTAATTTCTTTGCTTATGGTTGGCAACATATTGCTTATGTAAGTAATTGGCAATGACCTGAGCAATGAGATTTCAATTTGTAACAACCTCTAGGTCTTCACTTAACTAGTAGTGACATACAAGACCAGGGTTTCACAGACATCAGATTTTTAAACCCTTCTCGTGTACTGTTTAATGTACTATGTAATAAATATATTTTGTTTTGCTTAAATATACTTTACACCAAAATTATGGCACTTTGACTATCAATAACTTACAGACCAACGCTAATAATAGATATTTAGTTAAAATTCCACAACATTAAGTAAACTATTCTTAAATATTATAGATGGATAGTTATTAATCTGTAGATGTTAATATCTGGGCCATAAATATTGTGAACAAACTGTCTTTAGACACATTGTGTTGGTTGTAATGTAATGAGCCTTACCTAATGATAATATGTATGCAACCAGTGTATCCTTGGATGCAAACCATCTCGAAAGTATTCCTCTGTCTTCAGCATTTAGTTTCAGATAGGGCTTGATTTCAGCAACAATAAGGCCAATAATTTCACTTTTGTATACTGCAGCCAAGGCAAAAAATCTTTCTGATGATGTGATGTCCTCATACCAGGATAAGGGGTATTCGATTGGGAACCAGTCTCTGCAAAGTGATCTTACCTAGAAACAAGTTACATGTGATTTTAAAATATAATGGATTCCATATTTAAGTTTATATGTTACTAGGTGTGCCCGCAGCTTCGCCCAGATGGAAATCAATATTCTTTCGTTTTTGCAACAATTGTTGTTGCTGCTCTACTCTTATTAGTCATAACGTGATAGTATATAGTCTACAGCCTTCCTCAATAAATGGACTATTCAAGACAAAAATAATTTTTCAATTCGAACATATTTATAACTTGCATATTTGTATAATCACAACACTCAAATGTATAGAGGGTTTTTGTATTTCTTGCATCACATAACTGAGTAATTATAGTACAATACAGTTTTATGTATTATTATTACTCATTAATAAGAGTCATCTGTTATTGTAATAACATTACTTATTTCCTGGTGTGAATCTATAAATTTGAAGTGTGTTATTTGTATCAATTAGGTTCAAACAGTACATAACATACCTAGAAGACAATCGTATTATTATCAAGATATATTTAAGCGAAAAATGTAATGTTTGCAAAAAGTAGTTATAATTTACAGTACATAAATTGTAACACAAACCTCATCCAAGTCATCAGGGCACAAGAAACGTAACTGCACGTCTTTTAAAGAACATTTTGCCTCTTTAGACTTCTCAATAATAACTTGGAAGCCTTCAGAAAGGTACCTGAAAGTGTATTGAAACGAATATTCCAGGGTTTTCAAAGCAAGTAACTTTCGAAATTCTAGATTTTATGACATAAACAAAGTAACATTTAGTGTTTATTATTTTTACTAAGAAAATAATCGTGGACAGTTAGTTAATAACAATATTTGTAAGCTTTTATTACTAAAACATTGAATTTTTCTATTCAATATACAGCGATACTGCAACAGTAAAGACGTAAACAATGATGAAGCCTAATAAATTTCATGAGTTAAATAATTTAAAACTCAAAATACTGAAATGGATACTCACCAGCTGAATCCAGCCATTCGGCAGTATGGCCATTAATGATATAATTTAGGCAAGTCTTGTGTGTAATCTCGTTATCATTTCAAGTATTTATATTTTTGTGAGAATAGATGATACAAATTACTACGAAATTAATGATTGATGTTTGACAAATAAATAATGTTGCCAACGAGTATTAGAAATACATGACAGATTGTCTACATTAAGTGTTTACGTTGAAAATGATAAAAGAAAGCACAGAAGCAATCTGCAAATTAGCAAAATATTATAAAAATGTTATTCTTATGGTTTTTATGTATTGTACATTTATTGTAATTATATAATTATTGTAATAGTACTCTAATTTACGAATAGTTGTCAAAATTTGGTGTTGGCAAAAATCGATTTATCTTTATTTGTTTCATGTTTTTTTTGAAACATTTTTCGCAATTAATAGAGAATGTTGAGAATATTGGATTACAGTTTTCTTTCTTAGTATTGAAGCTTACATTATACGATTATGAATTATTATTCCTATGTCGTTAAATTGTTTATGCTGTATTAGTAAAAATAGTAGGTAGGTATTTGATATACTTACCTATAATATTTGAGATATTAGTGACTAAATTTTTATATTTGTCTAGGTATTCCATAACGTTACTTGGTAACTTTATACAATGTACTCAAAATAAACAAAGAAGATTTAAATATAAAAGCATAATGTATATTTCAGTATAGGCAAAGAAAGTGTACTATTTTAAATTAAATGGAACTGCTTATTTTTCCTGCGACTGGAAAATTTGTGAAATAACCCCAGAAAATTTTTAATAACTTCGCAGCAGTTTCCCTATTTCTTTTCCGAAATTAGTATTCTCTATATCTAACCTCATATCATAAATTATTTGAATAATGACAACGTTATTAACATAACTAATTCAGTTGAGTTATCTTAGTAGGTACTGCCAAGTAAGATCAGAACATGCTGACTACGAAGGGCTGAACTGACTCTTAAATCAACATGTGTAAATATTTAATAATTGTTCATTGCACTCTCGTTCCTGACGTAATTCAGTGTAACGATACATCTGCATTGTACACATGTTGGCACTTGGCCGCTACTTAGATTGTGTGATGGATTTGATTTCTCAGCGATGCTCACCAGACGCAACGGTATCGCCTTACACGACGTATCTGCCATCGCGCACACCGCGTTCACACGGCGCTCGCCTGCCGCGCCCGCGTCCCTCCGCCACTTGAACCTCCAGTCGGTTCAACTAAATGTCTTATTGTTTCTCTATTCTTCATACATATTCGTACTAATTTAAGCTATGTTTATGATATGAAATGCAATTATTTTAATTCTTAATTAATTTTTAAATAGATAGTCAAGTTGCTGGTAACGATGGTAAACTTCCATTTTTCATTCTGGAACTGTGCAACGTCCTCACCGAATCTTTCCAGGGTTGTCATTGTTTGTACCGTTTGATGTGAATTAATTCGGTATCTAACGTCGTCAAAAAATTTTTTTTATATTTTGAAACGGTGTCTTGTAAGTCTTCATAATTCCTTTTTATCATAACACATGCATTACAACCTACAATTAATTAGTTAACCAACTACAATCAAGATTAAATAAGTATAACGACATAATGAATGCCGAACTGCTGCTTTTACAAGTAGGTACAATGAAATTGAAAATGGATTTCCATAAAGATAAACATAGTGGACTGATGTAAGTAATTATTGTAAATAGTTAAAAAAATTCCGACTTTCTAATATACAAAAGGAAGACAGCTATCGGCAGATTAAGGCGTAAAATTGAGCATGGGATCTACCGACCAGTAATTAATATCTCATGTGTGTTTGGGTACAAAAAGTACATCGGACGGATAGGATATCTGGCTGTCCGTCCGTCGGCATGTGTCTGTGAGTAACGCGAGCCGGCAGCCGCCGCGCACGCGCCTCGCGCCCCATTTGCACTCAATCTTAATATCCCAGAGATGCACCATTAGGCACTCATAACACCATTGCCTGTTATTTTTTTCGTTGTCCCGGAATTTAGGGATCTTTCGAATTACAAAGATCTCGGTTATATACATGAGCACGTTTTGATACGATTGTGTGGAATCGAATCTTAGGAATAGTGATAATTTAGGAACAGTAATGACACTTTTTCCAATAACGACCAAATTATAATTAAAATAAGTAGTAAGTGTAAAATGCAATTTAAACATCTCTAAGAAAGCACCTTTGATGATATGTAGATTATAAAGAATGTATTAATAAAAAACCATTATTACGTAATTATTAATCGCATAAAAATTAGTAATGAAATGCGCATTTTCTAAGGTAAGTAATAAGTATCATTGAACACATGGACAATATTTTAGCTACAAATCTTTTGAACTCTATTTCTCTTGGAAGCAATGTGTGAAACTTACGAAGCCCTAATAATGGCAACGTGGTCCGCAACCCGTCACGCAATGTTCTCTTCGCTGCCATGACTGGGAGAAGAAGTTAGGAAAGGAAAGAAGTCTAACAGGATCGTAGCCCATGGAAATATTTAGCCTCAGGCTGCCTCTTGTTGCCTGAAATAGGCGTGACCGTAGGTATAACTATAAGAATAAAATTATTAAGTCGCATAATGTAGGCATGATACGATAAGCAATTATTTCCACGAAGCGAGATCGTGGCATTGCTTGTAAAATTATCGGCCGGCATACATAAACGTTAATCATCAATGAGCCATCCATTTTCTTTATAAATTATCTTATGTCTTATAATTATATGTATAACTTAACGATACGTTGATTGGCCTCATTGGCTTGGGTCGCGAAAAATGTACAGTGATAAGATAGGGGTCTGAACAAGGAGGCTTTGTGGCCGACCGCCGGAAGCGCGCGGGCGCGGGCGCGGGCGGCTAGGGGTCGCGCATATCTCCTCAGCCAGCCAGCAAATGTTAATATTTCCGAGAATTTAGATCGCTTATTCTGCTATTAACTCCAATTGTGCTTATCAAAGTAAGATAAAAGTGCATGAAGAACGCAAGTTGAAAATTGTATACATTAAACTTTTTTTAATATCTATAGACATATACAATACATTAATTATAATGAAATAAATAAAATATAATATAGGTATAAAAATCATCAAATTCTTTTATGGGAAAAATGCATTGCCAATAGTAGTTATATTTCGTTTTAATTTACTTGTAATTGTAGCACTTAAGCCTGCAGATAAAAAACTCGAATTAGTTGAACGAGTTATTGAACACAGTAATTAAGTTCATAACATTTTATTCAAAATAACATAAACTTTACATCTAATTTCTTAATAATCACAATCTTGACTTAAGCATTAAAGCTAAATTTACTTTGCGACACTATCACTACATTTATAATTACCTTTGGGAGCCTGAGGATTTACAAAATAGTACTATGAAATAGTGATACTACATACCACGTCGTACATAAATACTTTTATCAAATTGTCAGTAATAAATCCATATCCTATTCTTATTTACTTAATTATCCATTATAATTTCCTGGGAATTAATGTACAAAAGTATAATTTAAATACATTGAATAATCTTTTCGGGGCTTCAAGGACATTAATTAGGAAGAGCATTCTTATGTAGTTTATTAAATAGGACGGCGATACTAAATTTTGCATGTCCTATTTTTATCAACTCAGTAGGATAGTTCATAATATAGGAGTATGTAACAATATACACTTCTCTGGTCTACTACCAATGTAGGTAGGTACTAGATAGTACCTATAACTATGTATAACTACATACCTGTGGTAATCAAACGAGAATACACCGTAATTGACTTAACGTTTAAACCGAATTTCGAATTGACATTTAAATTCAGGCACTGCCCACCTTATACATATATAAAACGACAAAATTATTTCTAGTAAAAATTAGATAAACATGTTTTCCGTTCATGATTAGATGCACGTGTAGCTGTTCAGTGTCTACATATGGCGACATGGTTTCGCTATTTACAACAAAAAGTAGTGGCCAGTAATAATAATAACTACGTTGGCCTATTCCTAAAGTATCATAAGTAGAATGACACGGAAAATTCTTAACACTTTTTTATGAAGCATAAAATAACTCCACGGCTAGGGTTCTGTGTAATGACTAACCTAAGGGTGTCCTGCATAATTTAACCATTCCGCACATGGGGGGTGCAGGTGTGGGGGGACGGTGGAATACAGTCCCGTCGGGCCGCTGACTACGTGGTGCGCGAGGTTGGGTGTGTAACAGGTCTGCATCTCGTGATATTCCTGTATCGGCGCTGGAGGCAAATACCGATCTAATTCAGCGCCATCGGGTGGTCCATCTGCCAACAAGGCTTTGTCTACTTCTACTCTCGAGAAGTCGATTTGCGATAGTTCTGGAGAATGTTCTCTCTTCAGCCTGGCCGTGGCCGCGGGGGGCGGCTTACGGCGTCTCGGCTGGTATTTGTAGTCAGGGTACTCTCGCTTGTGCTGTGTCCGCAATTTTTCTGCTTCCTTTACAAACGGTTGCTTTTCTTCTTCGCTAAGTCTCCTGCAACAATTTAAATATTTGTCAAGGTGCACTGTAAACGGTAAAATAAATTGATTCATAATCGAATAGCTAAAAATATTTTAATTGTGATATCTTATACAAGTATAATAAATTTCGAATCCAACTTGTAGGTATGTCACGAGCTTAAAGTAGGACATTTATTTTTGTAATAGTTACACTACCAATAATGACTGAGATGAATAAACGAAAAAAATTATCACTAATAGTAGGAATTATTCGTGTACGTGTATTTCTTTAAATCTGTATAATAAGTATTGTGTATTGTATCAAAATTAAGGATGATCCTGAAATCTTAAAGATGTCTCGAACAGGGTTGTCTCTCTAGTTTTACATATAGAAGAAATTAGAAAAATAATACATTAACAACCTTTATTGGCAATTTGTCTCCATTGTTTCCTGTAGCGGAGTAACAGAAGCTCTTCCAATAAAAAGGTTGAAAAAAGTAAATTTATATGAATTAGACAAGAGAAATGACAGAATTTGCAATTTTTTAAATGTGCTTTGGGATTGAATAGAAGACCTATGACCTCGGCGATCTATATGATATGAGCGAGATCTGCATCGGCTCGCGATGACAGTTCGTGAGAGAGCTAACCAATCACAACAGTGCAATCAGACTCTCTTCACCGACTGTTTTCTTTGATGATTCGAGAGTTTGGTTCAGCGCACGCAAGCGGCACGTCATTCTCGTGTCACAGTCGAAGCCGCGTGGCGCTGGCTGCGCGGGTGGCCTGCCACTACAATCTCATTAACAAGCTAGTAAGTTGTTTCAATGTTTAATTGTTGGGTAAACTTCACTACATAGTTACCGACTGGTTAGGTACTGTGACTGATGTTCTGGTAGCATGAGTATGTATGGTTGTTTTCTTCAACTCGGCAAAAAACTGGGCGCATTGTAAATATACCGAAAGTTATGGTAGTTATTGTTATATTGCGGATCAGCTGTTAGTAACTTCTTTATGAAACTATGAATTTACTTTTTTATTTTGACCCACCCTACATACTGTAATTAATAGTATCTAAGTATATTCAAGTTTATGCCAATAATCTGTAGACGCTGAAGGCAAATTTTAAGCGAATTTGTTTTCATTTTGTTTGTTTCCTACTTATAACGCAACCTCGGCCGCGAGACAGTTAGAGATGTTATCGCAGTATTCGGAGCGATAGCATTTTAATGAGTAAACAATCGATGCACGCCGCTCGGTTGGGCGCCGCACGCGCAACCTACCTTCGTTTGCCCCTCTGTTGTTCACCACGCTCCTACTTTCACAGCTCGTCTAAAAACCCTTAATGATTTGCTCAATTTCAGGTAACAAACTTATAACATATGTACCTATATAATATACATATATGTATGTATGTATGTATTTAGTTTAGTTACATTTCAGTTCTAAAAATCCTCTATTATAAACCGTTGACATTTGATGCCTATAGCACATAGGCAGATGTTTTTTTCGTATAGATATGTATATAATATATCCAACTACAATCAGATTAAATAATTATCACTTTTGAAAATAAGGTATGATTGAACACAAGAGGCCCAAAAACGCAAAAAAAGCATGTTTGTTAGCGGAATTTCATTATAAATTGTGTTATCTTTATTTCTATTTGTGAAAATTATAGTGAAACACACTGTGAAAATTTTAAATGTGCGTTTCTTGTATCTTGTATTGTTGATATTTTTTAATTTTTATAATTTGTTTTGTTTTGTTATAGGGACCATAGTAATTTACACACTCGGTAAAAACTTAAGTACCTATCTGTATATTACCAGAGATACAGTCTTATCACAGGCGGATGATAGCGGAGGATCCTAACACAGATCCGTTTTTACTGTTTGGGGTCGGATCTTTAAAAGCAAATACGTTCAATAAAATACAGAAGACAACATAGAAGACTGCTCGTTTAATCGATTGGTATTTAAAAGTTCCTTTATTGGATAATCATTGAAGACATAAGTAAGTGCTCTTGGTAATGTAGAAAGAATATGATACTGGAATTTCTCGAGGATTGTTAATAATAATAATTTCTGGGAACAATTCCATACACGGCTATCCGATCCCAAATTAGGCAATTTAATGCCTGTGTTATGGTAACCGGACAGCTGTTAAACATACATATATACATACGATATAATACTTATATAGATATTTTTATTGCGCTCCGAAACAGAACAAACAAATGTGCTCATTACACAAATGTTTGTCCTGGGTGGGAATTGAACCCACGAGCTCCGGTTTTGCAGTCAGGATCTCTAAGCACTCGACCACGAAGCCAGTCATACAAAATGTGTGTTATGTACAGTAACGTTGTAGGAAAAATTGAAAGCGCGAGAACATGTTCTGTCATGTCCTCGTAACGGCTTCGAATATTTCGACATGGGTCGCGACAGCACCACTTGGATAGCGGTCGCCGTGCCGGGCTGCGGGACGTGTGACTTAAGGTATGTTGACTTAAATAAACTCCTGGCCTTTAGATTTACTACCCTGCTATCGTAGGGGTCGCTAATAGCGAGTGTGGCGTCATCGGACCTTGAGGACTTCCTTACAAGAAAAACAGAGAAAAGGTCAAATACAGAACCCGCTGGATATTCACTCTGTGCCTCAACAATACGATGATTACAGCTGCTCTCTTTCAGCTGAACGGATGATGATTATTATTGTACATAGTTTATTGCTTAAATATTGTTTAAAAATGTGTAGTTTCCTTGTCATTGTTCAGCAATAAGCTCGAGATCCAGGAGATAACATAATCAAAGTTTAACATTATTTTTATTGGAATAGAGCAGCAAACGAGCAGGCAACAGTCACAAGTGGCCGCTACCGCCCATGGATATCTGTAACCGACTCCTAACAGGGCTGTAGGGACTGTTAGTGTGGATTCAGTAAATATAGTTGTTAGTTGGTGAGTATTCTTTAGTTATATTAGTCCAGTTGGTATGTGTTAGTAGTGATCCTGTCAGAAGTCGGTCACAGATGCGTGCGTTGAAGACTATGATGGTCGCCTCTGGTATTCAAGTGGACCGGCAACCACACCCTTATCATCTCAGCACATCTCCAATAGCAATCTCATGAAGCACGCGATAATAGCGGCCGCGTGTGGCACGACCAGCATTCAGAGGGGCCAACATGACCTCGATCGCACGCCGCAGCCGCCGCTCGGGCTGATGGCGGGAACAGACGTCTTCACGGAATACAACGCCTTCAATATATCCTACTATGAGTCGGGCGTTTTCGGTGAGTCAGACTCCTCGGCTTTGGCCTTGTTCTTAGGCTATCTACGGTGACGAAAGGCGCCATGTGAAATTTTGTTTATTTTGAAATAGGTTTGCGTTTAGCTACGAGCTCGCTTACCTGGTAAGGGAGGTGAATTACCTCTTGTTTTGAATTTTTCCAAATTGTAAGTTACCCTATAACATACTCTATCTTCTCGCGAAAGTCCCATTAAAATCGGTTCAATCGTTCCCGAGATTAGCCCGGACAAACAGAAAGACAGTCAAAAATTTTAAAAAGCTTGCTTGTGTTTTAGTATCGTGTAAATAACTATAAGCACTTTAGAAAACACAGTTATTTTGAAATCACAAGCAATTTAATTTGTCAATTTCTGATCTCTCTTAGGTATCGTGGCAAGGACTCGTGCATGTTCAGCCAGGCAAGCCGCGTTCGCTGTCACAGAGTTCTTGACTCATGTTGGCGATTTGAATTTTAAGCAAATCGAAGTAGGAAAAAAGAGACTAAGTAAGACGACATAGGACCTACGAGTACCTACATAATTTTATCCGAGAAGATTTAGTTTAGCGGCGAGCTTATTAATAAAATTTTTGTGTGCCAATACATTTTATTAACAATTCGTATAAAGTTAGGTTAGTTAAGTTTGTGTGATGAGCACATTTGTTTGTTCTGTGTGTGGTTGTAATAAAAATATCCATAAGTGGTAACAAAAATATAAGTACTATATCGTATGTATATATAAGTATGTTCATCAGCTGTCCAGTTCTATGTATATATAAGTATGTTCATCAGCTGTCCAAGTAATCTATAGTTCGAAAAGGTTATTGAACTCTCTTCTACTACTGTGTAT
>DWGJ01004737.1:0-11227 GCA_018246895.1 Aspitha aspitha aspitha
AAATGTTGAAACATGTATTTCTTTGTTTCTAGTCACTAAACGTTGAAACACGTAAATGTTGAAACATGTATTTCTTTGTTTCTAGTCACTAAACGTTGAAACACGTAAATGTTGAAACATGTATTTCTTTTTTTCTAACCACTAAACGAAAATATCAATTTACCAACACCATAGGTTTATATGTAATGAAAGCCTACCACTTAATGTAATCTCTTAGTTCCTTAACTACAAGTAAGTCCTAAATAACTACCAATTTTATTTAACTGTCCTATTTGTCATTGAATAGTTCACGGCTAGTAAATGAGTATACAACAAACATTCGAATAATACAGACATAATATTGTGTTTAAGTTACATACACTAGCATTAGAAAATACAAATAGTGCTGTGAAACATTTGGTATTCATATCCCACGTTCAACCATTAATATTACTCGCTATAAAATGTAACGGTGTTACTTAAAACCCAGAGAATGTACGAGTATACACAATTCAATAGATATCTCTGGAGCAAGTTTCTACCTTGTTTTTATTTGTGTTGTAAAACTAGATACCGTAATATAATGTTATTTTCTATAATAGGTTGAACTCAATAGAAATTTCTATATTTAAGCTTGTTGTTTGACTGTTTTATCGCTTCACTGCTGGACACAGATCTCTTCTCGTAGTGAGAAGGATTTAGGCCATAGTTATGATTATGCCCACACCGGCCAAATGCGGAATATTTTATATCTCAAAGCGCAGGTCATAATTAATTTTGAACGGCGGTTAAAATATTAATAGTTATACAAAACTTGGATACAATATTAATATAGCCTGCAACTGCTAGAACAATGAAATTCCCTTGTGGCATGTTCCATTTCAGAAATAAAACTATCATCTAGGTACATCTAATGATGCAATCTGAAAATCTTTTCGCAAGTAGCCTCGCCTTTGTTTCCGAATAAATTCAATATAGAATGTATGAGAGTGCATGGAAAGCTTCGTTATAACGTGGGTAAATACGAGTATGTACGCTGGTTTACCTTTCATTATCTTCAGAAATGTTTCCAAGGATGGTTGTCGGAAGATAGGAAAAGTCAAATATCACTACAAATTTCAAACAGAATTCACAAAATTACAAATTCCACTGCAAGCAATAGCGTTTCTATGTTACATAACATGATTTTGCATACATACATAAATTCATTTCCCTTCAGGGTAGACGGAGATTATGGTTTCCAGCGACATCACTGCTGACTAACTTCTTTCTCCCTTTCTGAGCTTGTGCTTACCTTCCTTTAGTACATGTCCGTCCTATTTGATCCAAATAAATACAATAATTCTTGGTAAAATAAATAGTTAAGACACATCTATTGTTTTCTCAAGCCTTTTACTTTATTCCAACAAACGATTTCCGTTGAAATTTTTAAATCAATATTGGCCTATACGGTGCACAGCGAGGACTGATTGGGAACTACTAGCGACAAACAAGGGTTGGAATTCAAAAACTGGAATATTTCCAGCCTCCAACACGAAAATGTTTTACAAAATAAACTACGTAAAAGCACAAGAAGCACATACGGTTAAAATTATTAGGAATCTCAGAACGCATATAAAAATATTATTTTGAAATAATTGTATCAGAATCAAGACATCGAAAAAGAGGTTTCTATTCTGTAAAGTTTTGCAATAATGCATAAAAGGATGATTTTGCGTATATTCATGATAGCATTTACCATTAGGTATATGAGATACGAGTGGAATAACACTGCTTTAAATATTTCTTTAACCGTTCACTATACTTAAATTACTAGAAAATGCATTTAAACACCTAGACTTGTAATTGACACAAATTTAAAGACACCTTCCTATTCATTAAAATAACTGCTTCCGCTCAAGGAATTAATAACAAGTCTAGATCCTTTGTAAGTTTTTATATAAAAGCAGCACCCTCTTTTGATATTTTCCATAAGACAGTTGCCTAGAAATTTATATTGTGAATTTTGTGTTGTACGAGAATAGAACAATGAAACTCCGGCGTCAAATCGTTTGTTTTGACAGAAACCTAAAATTTTGGAAATTGCTAGGAATCTATCCAATGGATTTTATGCCCTATTACAAGTGCTATTCTATAATATTCATAGTATGTTTTATTGTTCTATACGATATATTATCGACCTTAAACTTGTATTATTTGCCGAGGCACATTGAAAATTTCATTGAAGAGTTACTTTTTTACTTTAGCGAATTAGCGACTATGTGTAAGGTGTTCACGTTTGTTTTGATGAGAGAGAAGATTAAAGAAGTTCTAAGGATTCTACACAGCGATATGTTTCGACCATCGACTAATAAATCAACAAAGATCATCGATGATGCTAATGCATTCATTCTACGATATTGGAACATCAATGCTTTTGTTTCTATCACCTCTCATTTAGTACATATTTTGGCCCCGTTGATAACACATTTTGTATTAAAAATTTATCTGATTTTGCCCGTATGCAGTTATTCTTTTCTTTCGGACAAAGTGAAAGAAGCGTATATTTACCCATTGTATTTCTATCAAAGTATTGGCATGCATTTTATTATGCTTTGCAACGTAAATATAGATTCGTTCATCTCGGGCCTGATGATCTTGATAATTGCACAATTAGAAATGTTGGAAGAAAAATTGACAAGCGTCGCGGATTGTGAAAAAGATGGAGAAGGAAATACTTCAGAAATCATTCCTCTTGATAATGATAACGATTCAGTTAATAAATTACATAAAGCCAGTATGCAGTACGAAAAAATTAATACGTGAGTCAATATTTAAATGAATTTAATAAGTAACTTTAAATATCTAATTATTGACCATCTTTCCGCATTAACAAATTAATGTTGAATACCAACGAGTAAATATGATACACACATTACAGAGCATTTATTCCAGTTTGCAATATTGACCTAACATAAATCTTCCATTTTAGATTTTGCAGTCTCGTGGAGGAAATATTTTCTATTAGTCTATTTTTACAGTTGAGTGTAGCTTCTTGCATAATATGCATTTGCTTGTTTAGATTTACGATGGTAAGTTCGCTCCACGTTGTTCAAAAATGTTTTAAAACAATGTTGTTTGACTAATCGATTGATTTATTCCAATTGTTCAATACTACATATATATCCAATAGGATCTAAAAGTAACATACAAATTTATTTATGTACCTTAAGCAGTTTTTTCGCATTGAGATGCTTTATGACCTACTGAGTCTCTTCAATAATACTTTTAAATTGCTATCCTGTTTACTGTATTAACATACAAATTTATTTGAGTATGTTCCACTTTATTGTCCATTTTTATTAATTCAACCTTTACTATGTTTATAACTCTGAAGAACGTAACTCTTCGTAAGGAAGTCAGTAGCTGCACATGTAAATATCTACTTATCTTCTTCATTTTAGCCAGCACCCTGGCAATACTATATTTTCTTAGCTACATACATGTCTGTAATGGTCGTACAGATATTGTTGCCCTGTTTTTTCGGAACCCGCATCATGGACAAGGTAATTTTACCATATTCCAATAATAGTAGAAAAATTTTCTAACAAAGTTATATTTATTTACATACTTTATTTATTACACATTGCCTATAAAACCTCAGTAGATCATAATTATATATCTGGTATGAACAAAACTCACTCAGTTTATTGCTGTGCATTGATATCCTTGTACATTGCACAAGAGAAAGATGAAGCATCTCTTAAATTATCTTACTTTATTCATTCCATGCATTTTATTTATAATAACTTACAGATTCAAAAATATGAGCGAAGAAAAAACGCTGGTCTAAGAAAATATAACGTCTTGACTAGAAAAAATAAATGATAACATTTTGTGTTAATATCATGTACATATATCCGTAAAAAAATACATTTAATAATAGGTACAAACTTATCTTGCAAATTCATAAAAATGTTAAGTGCATCATGCTCACATATTGTAATAAATTTGTTCAGAAGAAGGCATAACTCATATTCGTGTTTATTAAACTGTTTTCAGAATAAACATTACAGAATGATAACTGCATTAACTATGTATGCTATGCTATACTAGGTATACCAGACCATGTAGAGAACCTTCACTTTTAAGATTGCTTTTACCGAAAATAAGAGTGTTTAAAAGTCTCGTATGTAAGAAAACACGACAGTCTTTGACACCATAAATCAACCTTACTCTTGTCTAAATCGTCTCGAAGTTTAAGGAATGGACAAAGATATACACATTTTTAATGTTTTTTGTAATATTGCAGAGTTGCCTGTTATCGCAAGCTGTATACAATTGCGACTGGACTCCAAGATCTAAACGCTTCAAGAGTAGCATGCGATTATTCGTGGTACGCGCTAACCGTCCCCTGTCCATCACTGCATGGAAGATGTTCCCGCTTGCACTGACTACATTTACTTCTGTAAATCCATCAGCATTCTTTCAGCAAATGTCCACTGGACAATTATAATCACAATAATATTTATTATGATCAATGAACATAAAACGATGTCCATGTTGATTTCAAGTTTCAAATCAAGCCTATCTTTGCTCACATCGCTACATGGAACATGTATGCCCAGCATTAAATTCTAAGAAATCTGAATTTCAAAGTTCGCCAGCTGTTGGCAACTTGTTATCAATACTGGCGAATGAACTTTGAAAGAAGGAGTAAAGTTAACAAAACTTGCACAACCTTATACGCTCCGATCTTTAGTTGTTTTAAAACTGTTCACTGCAGGTAGGTATACAGAGGTATCAGAATGAACTCCTCAACTTTCAGATTCACACATTGTATAAATTTCATCTATTACTATTATCAAGGGAACGTCTGGATGATAATTAGATGTGTTTGACGTGTGCCTTTTATTTTCAGATCATGAATTCTGCGTACTCATTCTACGCTTTGCTTAATAATGTGCAATCCAGATAAATATATAGTAGGTATTCACCATTACCAATATAAGTATTTATGAGGCGTAAATGAATATTATTAAGAAATATATCGTTTATGAAGAGTCAACTTCTTTGGCGCCGATGTGATTTGATAGTCCATGAAAGGACCCTAAAAAAAAGAGACACAATGTAACGCGTAAGCGTCCCATTTTTCGCGGCGATTAAGATATTTTGCCGACAATCGCTATTCGCTGTTGCAGTATCAATATTGTTATTAATAAACCCAATAATAATTAATTCTACTCATATGCTTTCGCCTAATTATCTCGAAGTTTACTTAGGGTTGCACTTCTACCACGTGTGAACTGGAAACGTGTTCTTTTAAATAGGCACCTTAGTTTTAACCGGAACTACTGTATCTCTTGCAGAATATGGAACCCTCTACACCATTCATAAGTTTTAAATATAACAGCAACATCCTAGTAGAAATATATGATTAGTGAATATGAAAACCCAAATTATTAAATACATAATACTCAATAAATCTTTCATAAGGATCTGACCGATTTGTAATTTTTTCATCCCTTTTACTATACCACTGCTCGACTGGAGATTCCTGCTAAGGTAAGGTAATTCCTGGTAATGAAAAGGTTTAACGCTATAGTTAACCGTTCTGGGTAAGTGCGAATGAGAAGACTTCATCCGCTTTACAATAATAATTAGTGAATTTTGAATATTAAATAAATAATGCTTAAAACTATCTGTCGCCTTTATTACATGTTACGTAATGCATGCTTTTCTGACAGCATCAAAAGAAATATAGTTTACCTTAGGTACTACAGTAGATGCACTAAATTTGGAAGATACATATGGAAGATACATCCGTCTATAAATTTTCCTATTCCACTATTAATGCGGGAAATTGTAGGCCACCGGTTGTTTCATGTAAAAGTGAAAAATAGACTTTTAATCACAATGAAGCCCTTGAACGCTGCGATGAAGTGTGAAAGTGAGTTCATTGGTATAATAAATCTTCGCGTAAAACATTTTGAGTTTGAAATGAAACATTTTTTAAAATATATTCACATATATTATTTTAGTACGCAACCAAAAACACTATATACACTGAAAGAGGTAATACCGCTCAAGAATATTAAATTGCCTCCTCGGTTTTGAGATACTAAAATAAATAACGCTTGATACTGCACGCCAGAAATAGAATTCTGGGTACCGTTAGTGCTACGATCAAAGACATGCATACATAACAAGTATACAAGTACCGTGACCACTAAACCCTAGAACTGAAAACTAAATCTTCATTCAGTCATGCACTCGACCAAAATGGAATTTGGAACATTGCACATCCTGTATAATACACTCATCCTCCGTCCGTGATTTTTCCGCCAGACTATTAAACTTAAGTGAAAAAACAGGTGAAACTCTTAATCTGATACAATACAGTAAATAAACAAGTGAATAGGGACCAGCAAAACATAGGAATCGCTCGAACAATGCGTATCTTTTTTGGGTTCGCAAGAAACAAACGTCACACCCAAGTATCGGTGACAATGGTCTGTTCACCAGTTCATCTGTTACCCTGTGGCGGTAATAAGGCGTGTTTTTGCGAGAGCACAACGAAAAAGGAAACAATGATTTTGGTCGTGACTAGATAAATAAGATGTCCGGACGTGACGAGGGTACTATTACAGTTTTTATGGAATCTTTTATACAGCATTTCTAGGAAATACCATTTCACCTGACTCTTTGTTCTGGCTAGGCTTGCATTGTTAATGAAGGGATATACCCTAGTACGACTTAACTCGCCATAAGGTAAATAACAATTGTAAAATAATAATTTAACCTTTAACTACTGATGTGGGGGCTTCTCAGGCCTTGGGCAAGTAAAATTTTTGAATTAGTCTCCTCCCTCGTGCACGATACACTCGTGCCTTCTAGTACCTTCGAGTTTAGTTCCGCCGCGGTGGTCAACGGCTGTGCAAGTGTTTGTGCGCGCAATTTCGGTAAGTAAATTCATTTTGAAAATACTCGTGGGCCTCTCAGACCCCACCTCAGTATTTACGTACTTTTTTTGAAAATAGTTTTGATTTAGTTTTTATCTTTTATTTGCAGTAGTTCGGAAAGTTTTACAAAATATGCAATCCAGTTCGTCATCCGGGAGAAAACGGTTACTCCGTAATAATAATAGCCAACGTGTAGCTAAAAATGACCGTAGTGCTAGGGAACAACGATTTTGAGACCGCCGTGACGTCGTGGATAGATTGTGAAGACTCCAGCGGCTCAGAGGCCAAAGATATCGATGAGAGTTTCACACCGGAGCTTCACGACCATGACTCAGACATGTGCGGTGAGTCGGAACCAGGACAACAGGTGGACAATGCTTCCGAAGAACAGATGTCCTCTGATGATGATGTTCCTCTGTCATCAATTGGATCTTTTTATGGGAAAGATAGCTATAAATGGTCGCGCCAACCACCATCAAGAGCCGTTCGAGTACCTCAACACAATATAATTAGACGAACTAATATTTGGAAGCCTGTAATTTTTTTGTTCTTATATTGTAACTACTTATATGCTATTTGCTAAAGATTAGGATTATTACTTCATTTGTTGATTTTTTTAATAATTTTACTGAATAATTTGTGATTTATGATCTCATGTGATTTTTGCCAAAAAACTTCTTAGCCTTAAGTAAACTGTTAATAATACTTCATAATAAACAAATAAATAACAAACAAATCATTTTATTTTATTTAAATACATCCGCTTAATCAAATAATTATGTACTAAACCTTAAAAAACCTAAGGATTTCGAAAAATGAGCATTTATGTACACGGTACTCTGAGGCCCCCACGTCAGCGTTTACGTGAATTTAATTCCACCTCAGTAGCTAAAGGTTAACAGTAGTTGCATTATTGTGACCCCCGTCTGAAGGCAGATAGAAGCAGTAAAAAACAAAGTTACTTACTTACACAGTATTATATACCTAGTTAGTTAATGTCTGGTACTGAAAGTATCAATCACATGGTAAAATTATTTAAATTAATGAAAAGGTTATTTCAATTAATTACTTAACCTCAGGCATGTCCCTAAATAACTTAGGCAAATTCATAAAAAGACACATTTGAATATGGATTTGATGTATGTATGAGTAGAGGTATGCATAGAAAACTTCTGAAAATGAACACTGGAAACTGAACCTTAGGTAAAATAGACGCTTAAAGGATGAACTTCTGTGTGACGCAAATATTGCAGTCACCTGCCACACACATCAGCTCCAACAGCTTTTCTCAACAACCCGGAAGTGTCTGGGCGTTGGTATCGTCACTAAGATCTAATTCTTAAAGATATATAGGTACACAGAATTGATGCTTTTTCTGTTTCCATCGGTATGCTCCTATAAACATGTAACACCAAAACTTCTTTGAAATGTTATACAGAATTAAACATACGTCAAGCTACGAAATTTTCAGGCAAGATTATGCAAATGGATATGCAAATATGAAAACGCTGGCACAACTCTAACACGCTGTTTCGTGTGCCTCTAACATTTCTAATGGGAAGACCAGAAGACAAATTATTCACGTGAACTCTCGCGAAGTTGCTTCCAGTAACCTGGTGAATATAAATAGAAAAGTATATTTTTCGTTTCGTCTATACAAAAGCATTTAGTACAATGGGAATATTTTAAGTGAATCAGCTTCAGTTTCTTTAAAGTTAGCGTAGCTACTTTCATCAATCTAGGCCAGTGACGAGGAGAGTTACATGGTGTCTGTTAACTGGCACTTACCTAATTATTTTTAGCTCTAACTATGTTATTGTCCGCATCATTGCAATGTTTCTTTACAATGAAACCTTTTAATAGAAATATTTTAACTTATTTTGGTTTAATATTTTGGTATTTATTTATTTCTTATGTATTTCCCATTATATTTGTTGTGTATAAAGCTTTATATAATTTGATAACCATATTGAAAGGTTAAAAAATGTAAGTTCCAATTTTGTGTTGACGCTCATATTCCATTTGAAATTCGTTCACGATTTAAACTAAACAAGACCTTCCATTTAATATTCATATGGAAGGAGTTGTAAGAAAATATGTAATCGATCAAGCTATGGAAATACTCACATTGTGTTCCCATAGGATTTTATAGGCGGATGGGTTAGCGTCAACATCGCATTTAAAGTACACGTCGTCACCTTCCTCGATGTCGTTAGTGTTTATATTAGCTCCGAGATTTATCTTCGATTCAGGCGCATCTAAAAAATAAGCAACGTTCAAACAAATAATACTGAATTTACCATTATAAACATTTAGTCTCCGCCATAATAACAATTGTTGGAATTAATCGCTTTTTAAAACAGTACTAATGTTTCCTAATCTATGACGTTTGGATTGTTAATGACTACGATCCTTATAATTATAGTAAGGTTTGATTAGCAGAGTGGTTATCTTAGCTCAGTCATGGTAATAATTTATATATCTTTCGTCCTGACTCAGAAATCGTCTAAACTTTATAGCACCTATTGAAGACCATTTTGAACCAAATAATGGAGGTATAAGATGCGAGACAGGAGTGAAATGTAAGGACTACATAATCATAAAACACGTAGGAATGTAAATATAATCACCACAATCACTTTAACGAAGTCTATGCTTCTCTTCGTGCATTGCGTGCTTCAGTAGAAAGCAAAGGGACCCAAAGAACCAACGAGAACCACTTGACAATCAATATCAGTTATTAAACCAATAATGCAACGGCTGCCATGGAGAAGATTCCAATATTATTTGTTCTCGTTCATCTTCGAGATAAAGTTGCAATTGAGTATAGGTAAACTCTAGTCCATTTCTTAATACAAATCAATCAAATAAAACCAATTACTCACAATACACATTAAGCAGTAACTTAGCCTCAATTGTTAATCTATTAAAATGGGCATGATCAACTCTGCAAGTAAGGTTTCGCCCATAATGTTGCTTCAAAGGAGTCCATTCTAACATAGATTCCGTTTCATTAAAATCTTTCCACTCCTGTTAAAAAAATACAGTAGGTAAGTAACTATATGAATTATAATTTGTCACTAATAAATGTGCCAAGTATGTATAATAAGCCATGTGTTAGACTTAATTCAAATAAGAAGCGGTGAATGCGATTAATAAAATTTATTGCAATTATTTATTATACAGTAATTTCTAAACGAACCTGAATAATGACTGTAATCTGGATAAACGATTATATTATCTGCCTGAGTGCATTTTTATCGTTTTCTATTATTCTTACTTACCGTATATTTCATAGTGGAACTTAGTAACATTCCACTTAGCCACCAACTGATATTGGCTGGAGGCCTTGCTCCGATAGTCTTGCAAAACAAATGAGCATTCCTTCCCACAGACAAGGGCATCTCTTTAGACAGGATACCCACAGACAAAGGCTTTACTGTCGAAGTCATCTTTATATTAGTACATCGTAATTTGTTACAAAAACAGTTTCAAAATTCGCTTATAGTACGTACCTATCTGATAAGGATTTTAAAAAAATTAACACGTATAGGTAATTAAGTTAAATAATTTAACCTTATAACATTTACTAAACTTATAATTAGAATTATTTGGAAATAGAAGATGTATGAGATGGAGATTACTAATATTTTTTTTAATATAAAAAAAATATTGCGGTGCTATTATCATATGGATTCATTCCTAAACAATTCTATATATTTCCAAGAAATTAAAACCCGGATTGATTACTTAAAATGTTGGTGAAAAGTGAGTATAATGTGCAGAACCTTCTCGTATTTACTATTCCACAGGGAGAAATTAGGATCGTCTATGGGGTCCATCCATGTGGGTATTCAACGTAGTTAACACTTATAATAACTTCTGTTAAAGAAATATATATATTTAAAATAACAACCCATTCAACTCACAATATAACTCGATTCGGACCGTCACTCGCTGCGGCGAAACTTTATGTGTGTTATCAGCTGTGCATGTGTAAACAGATAAATGTTGAGTTCTTGAAGCATTTTTGATTTCTAGTGCTAATGACTTATTTTCAGCAGGCGAATCGGAGTCACCTAGAGGTATACTGGCCAAGACCGTATCTCCTTCAAGCCATTGGACTCTTGGTGTTGGTATACCTACGAAAATAAATTGAGGTCTAGGTAAAATTATTCGAGTTTTGAATACGCAACCGTAATGTAATTACATAATACTAGTGGTCGCCTGCTTGTCGAAATTCGACCATAATAAAAAATAATTCTTTGACATTTCTTTGGACTTTTTGTTTGACATTGACAACCAGA
>DWGJ01004738.1:0-11227 GCA_018246895.1 Aspitha aspitha aspitha
TAACATTTCTTATATGTCAGACCTTCTCGACCTTGATACTACTAAGGCATAGACGGAGGTGAAGATGGCGAATATTAAGCGTTATTAAGAAAGAAATTCAACCTATAATTAAAATAACTGGTTTTCAGTATTATATTTCAGTATTGACTGGCCTCGTTGTCGAGTGGTTAGAGACTGACTACAAAACCGGAGGTCGTGGGTTCGTATCCCACCCAGGACAAACATTTATGTAATGAGCACATTTGTTTGGTCTGTGTCTGGGCGTAATAAAAATATCTATATAAGTACTATATTGTATGTACGAGTATATATGTATGTTTATCAGCTGTCCGGTTACCAAAACACAGGCATTTAATTGCCTAATTTGGGATCAGACAGCCGTGTGTGGAATCGTCCCCAGTTATTAATTACTATTATACAGAGGTGTGTCGGCGCGGTTTTACTTTTCGGTCTAGCAGGTCATTGACATACGTAGCTGCCGTGTTGCTATCATGACTAGCATGGTACCTGGTATCAGCAACTGATGATAAACGCATTGATTGCCAGTAGCCAATAAAAATGTAACGGAGTTGAAAGGGACACTGTGCAAACATCTCCCCTAAATTACGAGAGAATTGATCAGATTTCCGCATTTAACGGACCATAGGGACCATCGCAATGCCAATCAGCAACCATTCCACTAGTAATAGCTATCCGATTATTGGTATAGAACCCTTTAAAATACCCTATCTCAAGTGATATTACGCAAAATTCACCCCTAAATACGCACGTCAAGTGACACGATAAGTCGATTTTCGCTTGCGAAGCACAAGCCAATCAATTTATTTTTGCACCAAATAGCAATCGAGGGTACTTTATTGAATTATTTGAAAGCAGAAGTCTTTTAAGCGAAGTGTGCGAGTGAACTCTTAAATTCTTTAGATAGCACGTGTACTGGAGTGATTGCTTTGTGCGTGAACTTTGGGGACGAAAAGAATTAAGTTTTGCTTAATATCGATATTTTCCTTCTAAGGATGCAACTGTAAACTGCTTTTACGCAATCAGTCTACAACAGAATACTTATTTTGGATTGAAATACTATATATCAAAATCATTCACACAAATCACGTAGGTACCTACATATAGATCTCATATATTGTATAGGACATCGTAATATCCTAGGATATAATTTGTTAATTGTAAATTAACTACTTGAGAGTCTCCAACGTATTACCTATTATACGTACCACCTATATTATAACTAAAGCTGATTATACAATAAAGCTCATAAAAAATTGAGTAAAATGGAAATGGAACTGGATCATTCGATCCAATAATTCTATTAAAACATCAAAAAATTTTTATTGACATAGCAAGTTATTGAACGTATCAAATAGCAATTTATCAATTTGTAAATTCTGTCCAGTTTGACTTGTGTACACAACCTTTTTGATTATAAATTCAAACACGAACATTTTTATTACTTATTAATAAATAAATATTCAATTTTATACCTCGACTTTATTTATGTTCTTTTATTGTATAGGTATAGCATTTTGCGTTTTATTTCACATAACGTTATTAAATAATATCATCTCTGTATATTATGCATTACAGGAAATAAAATGTGTAAAATGTAATTGTTTATCCGGTTTGTGCCCGTATTTTTATTTTATCTTTCCTACTGGAGCAAATTAAATATATGATTTTATGTAACTTTGTATAGGAAATAGAAAAGATAAAAGATTTATAATTTCTTGTTTCATATGAAATTCGAATTTCATATTGAATTTTGAAATTCGAATTCGATTCGAAGTATAAATGACATAAAAACAATATGGTTAGTCCAGACATTATGATATTTTCAAAGGTCATAAACTGATAAAGCTGCACTTGAAAACCCCTCATAGAGATAACAAAGGAACCCTAAAAAAACTGTAATCTCACTACTAGGACCAATACTATAAGCTAGGTATTCAACTATCCGACCTTAATAGTTCAAAATAAAAAAAACCTAAGTTAAAAACCCACGCTCGTTAATGAAATATTGTACTTTAATTTTCAATTCCGCATTTACACATTTTAGTCTTGATAAAATTTGCTTACGCAATGTATAATATTTTATCTGTAGCGTTATATTTTGTACAACGTTAAACCATTTCACAAATAAATAATGATATTATCTAAACAATTAATGTACTAAGCGAATAAAGTACAATAAGGACTTAAAAGACGTTACAATGAGAATATACGTACATATTCAGGTTTCCAACGTGCTATATCAGATACCACAGATAACGAAGACATCACAATAACCAACGCTCGATGCATTTGACGTATCACGGCCGAGAAGCGCGTTCCATAGCCCCGTTTGCGATATGACAGCACCTTACCTCATAAAAGTTGAAAATGTCTAAGCTCAATATACGGAATGTACCGAAATAATACTTGTTTCTATAACAGGTACGTCAACACTAGGAAAATAACAGTAGTAACAGGTTCTGAGTTTACAATGCAGTTTATATAACAGGTATCTTAATTGATAGTTTTTGCAACAGTTATTGAAGATGTTCCAAGACTTACTCAGTTATGCATAAAAATGCAAAATGCAACTTCTCTAACCACTCGACCACGGAGCCAGTCGACTCAGAGACAAATCAAATTTTAATTTTCTTCTATACTTATAATAAATCTGTAGAGAGGTCAATTCTGTCTGTCTGTATAACCGTTATAGAAACAAAAACTACTAGACGGATTTTAACGAAACTTGGTACAAAATGTTGGGAAAACGGGAGAAGTTACTCCATTTTAAGCTCCTACATCCATTAAATAGTGAAGAAATACTGTCTTATACCCATGTGAAGCGGGGGCGGGCCGCTAGTTAGTTAATATGAAATATGTACAACACAAGCACTGCCATGTATCTACGCGTTATCTTATACTTTAGACCACGATTTTAATGCTCCCTCAACGAAACTTGGAGCTAGCACACGTACGAATGTTCCAACGGCTCTAAAATGTCTTAGTTACGACCACTCATTGTAATGGTTAAATTAGTAAAGAGAATATAAACTGCGCTTACGTTTTACTAACGTTCACGTGTCTTATGTCGTTGGAAACTTAACTTCGTTACTACAATTTTATAGTGTTAGAGAATTTTTTATGTTTTTCAGACCACGTGTCGTTTAATGTTCACTGCAGTCCTGTCTGTGTTCAGTCCCAAGTCCCAAGTAGCATCAAAGTGAATATAATAATAATAATATAATAATAATATAATAATAATATAATAATAATATAATAATAATAATAAGCTTTATTCCGTTTCCATTCAAAAAGATTACAATGATATTTAAAATTTTGTTAGTCAAGTTTACAATTATTGCTATGTTAGATCAAATTTTATTAATAATTAAATAATTTCTCATCATGCATTTAAATTTATAATCTTATAATTTTATCTTATATGTAGAAATTTGTCCCTCTTTTTACATGGACCCCCTTTGGGTAAAAGCCTCTTCCAAGGTGTGCCATTTCTTTTTGTCTTTGGCTGTGCTTAACCAGGCACGTCCTGCTACTGTTACTATATCGTCTGCTCATCTGGCATGTGGGCGGCCTCTCGCTCTGCTTCCGCGAGAGCCAGACCATTTTACTGCTCTCTGGGTCCATCTGTCATCGTTGTACCTAGCCACGTGACCTGCCCATTTCCATTTTCTTTGTAGAGAGAACGTTAGAGCGTCTATGACTTTTGTTTTTGACCGGATGTCCGTATTTCTTACCCTATCTTTGAGTTTTAAGCCCACACTACTTCTTTTCCTTTGTCTTTGGGTGGTCTGGATCTTGTTCTTTGTTTTGGCAACGAACGTCCATGATTGGCACCCATAGGTTAGACATGGTAAGATAGCTGATCGAAGTGAATACTTCGACTCAATTACAAAATTGTAATCAAAACACATCTGTGTTTTGATTTCGGATTCCTAAGTGAAGTGTGTTTTCTTGAATTCTATTGCTTAACAAATCTTATTCGAAATACACTAATGCGAACAGTAGATAGATAAAATACATACATATGTAAACATTGACGTAACATTTACATTTCCCATAAATGCTTGGCTTATGGTAGGCAAAACCTTTTATAAACTTGTCTGTAAAAGGTAAATAAAAGTTTGATACGAGTTCGGGAATAGCTAAGCTGTGTTCGACTTTCGTGATGTAACTAAAATGAAGAAATAACCGTGAAATCAAACCTCTGTCTCTTCTATATCTCAATTATATGCTTACTCGTATTATGCAGAACCATGTTTGTCTATACTCAATCGAAAACTTTTGCACGCAAACACGCAAATTGGTTTGGCACGACACTCGTAACAACAACATCCGTGTTTCTCAACTTATTTTCCAACATATTCAACAATATTTTCCAACAAACTCAAACGCCGTGACGACACGTATGCGACTAAATTGAAAACTAAGGAACCACACTTGGCAGTGGCGCCAGTACAGAGGATGTAGGACATCGAATACGTGACAACGCAGACGAAATATCCAAAACGGGACAAACCGAAAAGAGCGCACAAAGAGTTTGTTGATGATTTAAAACACTGCTGTGATCAGTACGAGCGTAAAATAATTTGTTTGCAAAAAGCGTGTTAAAGTTACAATATCGTTGAATGAACGCGGGGAATAGTAAATATCAATTTCGTATTTTACAACCACATTTCGATAGGTATCTGAAATCGGTTTCTCCATAGTGAGTCTCGAGTAGGTTTTATTTTTAAAATACGATTCAGGCAGCTTTCGTTGCTTCCACAAAATGAAAGGTGGAAGGAAACTGGATTTCAAAAATCCATTTTCCGTCTCCGGTGCGCAATGAAAAACATCTTTAGTGTAGGGTTTCCGGCTAAGTCGAGGTGGGCGTTATTGAATCAAATCCTGTTACGCCAGGGTTTTGTTTATTTACAAGGGTTTTAAACGTGTAAGTGTTTAGTATCCGTGCTCGAAGTGACCAATGTTTGGTATCCGGCTCGAAGGACCAATGTTTAGGATATTATTATTAATTTAAATGATTTTAAATTTTTAAAAAGTATTTTATATTTATTTGATTTGTTTTATGTCATTGTAAATACGTCAATAAAAAGACGTGAACAAGCAGGAATTTTATTTGAATGAATATAAATATTTAAAATCAGTTAAATTAATAATAATATCCTAAACAATAAGTCTGTCAGAACTCCGATAAGTGAGTATGCATAAGAACAATAACAGACAGCGTTTGCAGCTACGTACCGATTGACTATTGATTGACTGCGTACAGTTCAAATGTGTGTTTCTAAATTTGTATGAGATAATCTGTCCTAGTCCTATTTGAAGTTGGTCCCAAACGCGGCGCTGCTCCTGAAGATTGAAACAATCGTCCTACTTGTATAACTGCAACCAACAGCTAGACACTGCAGAGCGAAATACAAATTGTGTCTATACCTACTAATAACATGATCCCAATACAGTTGCTTACGGCGATATTCCGGTATGAGCGAAAAGTATTAAATTGTTTTTTACCAAAAATGACTGAGATAATCTCCAAATTGAAAATATTACGAATTTTATATTTTCTTTCATCGGTCGTACTCAAATATTATTACGTAAATAACATTTTCGCTACATTCTGAGAATAGCGCGGTTCTGTGCGTTATTCATGATGGAATAACCAACTTTTGCATTTATAATTTTTGTATGCAACTGAAGGCAAAGGTTATTATTATGTGCACTGAATATGTACTTACATGTAAAAATATAATATTGGTAATTTTGAAGATAAACGCAATAATTAATTAACACTTTATTTAGTATACGAAGGAGACAGGGTTGTGGAAACCAAGTATTTTCTATTAAGTACTTACGTAATATACTCTTGTCTTGTAGTAGAATGAATTCTCAAAATTACATTGCTGGGATTGAACAAAATAAAGTTATATAGATAATATGTACTTCATTGTAAGAGTTACGGATTATCGTAAGGGTTGGCTATAAATTAATCCAATAAGTGTAATGAATTTTTTATCCTTGCGAATTATAGGATCCTTAGAAACGATAGTTTGATTTACGATATTGCAAATATTGCAGCTTTTTGAATTCTGAACTTGTTACACAGTACTTATTACATGTCGAAATAACGAAAGTAAATATGTGCAGCATTATTTTTAGAAAATTGAAATGTAGTTTCACATTTATCATGAAAAAACTAGAAATGGAAACAGAGAAACACAAAATTACAATAAACTCATTTCACATGTGCTTGCTTTAACAATAAACCGGTTTATTTTGAAAACGTATTTAAATATACCGTTAAATGAAAATAGAACCTGAAATAAACTGCGGGCTTTAGCAAAATGCTGTTTTATTTATCTTTTCCAAAAATAACAAGTATAACCGGTTTTTAACCTGAAAACCAAAAAAAATCATTATTCAAACTCGCTTTAGTGAGTAGTAGATAGCTAAACTTTCCTTCTGAGAAAAGACTGTGTAACAGTACAACAATTTTTAGCAGTAACCCTTTCTGGGTTGATGATGACGTTGAAAAAATTCAAGACTAACGCACAAAAGCAACGCAACAAAATACACAAGCAAAAAACAAAACTCAATTAAAATTAATTAAGATTGATAAGCCCATCACTGCAGCTTTGGAGGGTTATAGACAGACAATAATTCATTAAAGTCGTCACTGGGCCATAGTGTTTGTAATTAATGATGTTTCGAATTAATTTAATGAACGAACGTTCACTCTCCATACTGTTGACTTAGTTTTACGTGGGATTCAATAAACTTGTTAAGTTCAGGATGTAAAGGTGAGTACATAACAGTATTATGAACTATGAAAAACAAAGCGGGTGTAGTTCTGCAATTTTTCGAGTAAAAGCATATTATGAGGCACTTTTGGCTCACAATTTGTCGAATATACATACAGCGCTCGCAGGTGAGCTCGTAAACGCAATCTATTTAACAAAAGATGAAACTTTATTCACACGATTCGTCCTTACTCAATAAATGACAGTCGCGGATACTTCAATAGTAGGGTCAGTATCCCTTTAAGTCCTTAAACCTCGACATTTACATTGATATTAGATGCCGCTGTGAAGTCGCACCGGAGTGAAATTTATTTGTAACATTCGCATCATGGCCGTTGGCGCACTTCCCGTTTCCTTTATATTAACCGGATGAGACGTATGTTTGTACATTTTCTAAGACCCCTTTTTGAAAGCAGGACATCCGAAATGAGGTTAATTTTACATATTACGAGGAGACCGATCATATAATTTCTATCTATACTCACAAAAAATATCTCCACATTTAAATTAAAACCTTGACTTCCCAATGAATTTCGACATCGCAATTTGAATAATATTAAAAGATTTATTCGCAGTCGACAAATTGCTTTAAAGCTTTCTAACAAGGCTTCAAGCTGAACAATTCTTCCCGAATCGTCCATCGTTGATTCATTAATCATCAATCCTCCTTCAAGCCTTTCACTCAAGTATTCTTCTTGTTACATGATGTTCTTACAACTCATTCTCAGCTAAAAGCTATAACGATAAGCGATAAATCATTTTTCCACGCCTAATAAAAATTATTATTATTATGTTACTGATCTTGATTTTTGCAATTATTGATTAATCTTTAATTGCACTTTCACTTTTTCAAAACTTTGTTGTGATTCTATTTCTGCTAACGTAGGATTGTCCACAATTTAAAAAGTTTAAAAGACGTACGTGACAGTATTAGTAAATGTTTAATATATTCACAAATTCTATTATTCTGGTACTTTCATCTGTCAAATGACAGCAAATTATTTGGGCTATTTTTTAAACTGAAAAGTTTTTAACTGATTCCCTACTCTCATACGAGTAGTTTCAATGTCGTTGCTTCTTAATTGTTCATGGTAGACCACAAATATTATGTAACGGCTGTCACGCCTCGTCATCAGTGTGACACGTCTGGATGTATAATGGAATTTTCTACTTATTTTGGAGCAAAAAACTATCAATCATACAGTCATAATTGAGGGCACCGACCATTTGTCAAATATTTCGTCCAGACTCACTGTTTTGAATGACACGTTAAACGGTCTTGGAATATTTATAGCGATACGTGAGTTATTAGATTTCTGACTTTTATTCTACATATAATGGAGGACGACTTGTTTATCGAAGAAATATACATGTTATTTAATACTAGTACATAATATATTATATATATCAGCAATCTGAATAATTATGATAACTCGTTATGAATAACTATAATTATTCCACAAAACCAAAGGCAAAACGAGATATGATAGAATATACAACAATTTAAATAACGGTTCTTCAGAAAGTGACCTGTGTATACATTTTTACATCGTACAGCTGTGTCGAATCTAAATTTTGATTCATTGCTAACTGTTTGGTTAAATTGTATCGAGCGTATTTACTGTACCGGTTCATTTTGTTCCTTAAGAGGAAATCCTTTGCCTAAAAATGTTTTTATATAAGCCATCGTTTCCATAATTTAACCAAGTTGCCCTAAAAGAAGTCTCCTCGAAGTTTTTATTAGATGAAATCCAATAAAATGCTAAAGGAAATCCGACGTTACCCTGAAACAAGCTATTTACTACACAATTCAACTCGGACGACCCCAGTGGAGCCAATAGATCTGTGGACAGAAACTCTGATAGTGGTATAAAAGCAATAAAAGTTACCACATTCGGCTCCGAAACGGACATGCTGTATGTCGTTACAAAACTTTTTGTTTCATTCCATTCTTTTCGTTCACAATGTATTGAGATATCTTTTAGTTGGAAACCGATATGACGGAAATGTCTGAATAACTGTAGCCTATTGTGCGAAGTTTCGGAAGATAGTGTGATGTACGCAGTATCGATTCCAACGCTCATATTTTATACGAAATGTTTCCAGTCCATCTAGTACCAAAATAAAATGGCATGATTTTGATTCGGCGATGCCGCAACATTTGTTATAACTACGTGTAACTTGTTTCTATCCCCAGTCGAATATTGGTATAGAAAGTGTTCCAGTATAATAATCGAATAAAAACAGAAGTAGGTACCTACGTTCCTGACACAGATATGCTAATTATATTATATATAATTATTATATATATTATTATTATAAAGGGTTTCGAAATGTTAATCGAAAATAATACACATGTTTTAAGTTTTAACTAACTAATATTTTCATTTACGTCTATTGTTATTTGAAAAAATTAATACTGATAGTAGCAATAGTACAGTCCTATTGGAAGTTGGTTACATATGTCTATAAGCGGCAGCGACCATTTGTGACTGCTGCTTGCTCGTTTGACACTCTTTTCAGATTAAATCCTATAGGTATGAAATTTATACAATTAGATTCAGTCGTAAAGTCTACATAAGAGTTAGAAGTTTTCTTTTAAAGACTACATTTTACAGGTGTTATATTAACAGATTTTTACCGTAAAGTTAAAGGTATGACTTCAATTATTGAAAATAATATTGACCATGAGCAGGCTACTTTTATATACATACATAGAAAAGAGAGATTAAAGGCCGCTAAGCATGTACGAGTATAATTAATTTATCGTAATTACAAGGATAGCGGGGATTACCGCCGAAGCGGTATCGATACCGCAATTTACAGCTCGCACCGCATTAATTATGTGCTTTAAACCGCCTAATGCTGCCTAATTTCCTTTTCCTTAAGGCACTTGTAATTTAAATTCCGCACGACCTATCGTAATCTGATCATCAAACCAGCGATCATTCTTACATGATTTTTAAAATCTTAGTGGAATAGAAACATCCATTTAAAATAATGTAATAACAGCAACAACAACAACTGACTCGCTAGTAGTAAAGATTCAAGTTGTATTTAAGAGTGATTACAGTCTTCTCGTTTGTATACGAGCATAAATTATTACAAATAAAATACAATATTTAAAATGACTTACAAAATGTTGCGGAATATTCAAATTAGGATCTGAATTTGAAAAATTTTTATTCCTATATTTACTTATCAGAACTTACTAGAACATTAGTGTGAATTCTAGTAATCCGCACTTCGTCAGCGTGGTAGACTACGGCCTAAATCCCTCTCACTATGAGACGAGACATAGTCCAGCAGTGGACCAATAAAAAGGGTCGAACAACACCTGAAACACTTATAAAATTTTGCAATGTTTACGTTCATATATAGTTAATATGCAGTAATAACGAATAGATATGCCGAGGTTTACCGTCGAATCGGTATCGGCTCCACAGCTTACCGCTTTTGCCGCATTAATTATGTGCTGCGAACCGCCTAATGCTGCCTAATTCCCTTTTTGTTAAAACAGTCGTAATTTGTATACTCGAAAAATCTCTTGTAATCTGCTTTACAGGGATCGTTTTAATTAATTTCATGTCATTTTATTACATTTCGGCTTTAAGTCAGTGTTTTTGGAACTAATATTGATTGATTAATGTTCGTTGGTCATTTGCAATCATTAATAGAAGCTGTTAATTCTAATGACACACGACAATCGATTTTGAAGTGTAGGTAACTTCTTGGTTTATTACTCTAATCTAAGGTAAGCAAGGGTTTCTGCTTCCAAATCAGTGAAATTCGGTTGAAGTTGTTGACATCTGACAGACTTCATAACACGGTACAGGCATTACATCAATACTTCATTTGTTAATATGCGAAAATTTGCTATTATCAATTTGTGTAAAAGAGAATTTTGGAACCAAATCCGTTTCTTGTATTAGCACTATTAAATAGTCTATCTCACGAAATTCACTAATGACCGCCAAATTACTTGTATAATTACGATACACGTCCCATAAAGGTCATAGTAGGTAAACTTAAACTGTATCTAATATCACTTAACAAGCCTTAGACCTTCTTATAAATATACGGAGCTAACGAGATATCTGAGGATCTATCAGCGACGATCGTCGAGGGCGCTCATCGCAGCCTTCATTAATTACTGGAGGCTTTTCTCGTCCAATTTATTAATTGAGAACGGATATCTTAAATATGATGTTTACAAAGTATATTATATACCTAATGTATTAGTATATACATGATTATTTATAAAAAAAGTGTTGCACTCCGGGATTGAAGGCAGAAGAGAGAAAATGAAGTTTAAAGGAAAGACAACGTTCATGACTCCATTTTTTTTTATTGTTTCGGTGCTCTATATATAATTAAATTTCGCAGGAAGGGAGAACTTACCAAACGTA
>DWGJ01004739.1:0-11226 GCA_018246895.1 Aspitha aspitha aspitha
ACACCTTAGGCCACATCATCGCTTACCATCAGGCGAGATAGTGGCCAAATGCTAGCCTATTTGTAATAAAAAAAAAAAAAAAAAACTTACCCATATTGTTAATATCTAATGTATTGTTATCATCTTTAAAAGTCTTTAAAACTGACATGTATGTATGATGAGTGACGAACAGTGATGATACATATCTGGTGCTAGGTACTATCTGTCTACCCCGTCACGGACCTGGTGCGATGGTATAATAACATGAAAAATTATTGTCACAGATCATTTTGGCACTAATAAGGATATTTAGGATAAATTAAAAGGATTGATTAATTTTGGTTAGATAATACAAGTATGGAAGGAAAATTATAGAGAAACAATTTTGTATTATTACTGGGGAATTAGTACCTTTGAATAAAAATGTCTGTGTCTATGACATATTCACATATTTAAAATGACTTGTTTACTCAAGCAGGAAGGGGGTGGTTTTAGTAGTGGTATGTAGTATTGGTATTATGACACAAATGTTGAATGCTAATATTGAATATGTATAATTGTTGATTAACTTTAAAGAAATTATATAAAACTATTCCCAATGTCTACAAACCGGTTCTATTCCATGAATTTTGGATGGGACATACATTTGTTTTATCTGCTTCTTAAATTTGAACCTAAATAGACTACACAACGATAAACAATTTTTTTTCGGTACTAAGAATTGCTATTCGAAGTCATCTTCCCTGATAGTATAGATATTATATGCAATTTCCATGTCATGCGTTCAACTTATGCAGTTTGCACATGAAATGTAGATATAGACGCTGATAAGATAAGTAGAAAGTGAGCGACACCGCTCATGTACACGATAGCCGCAAATTTCTGCACAACACACATATGTATATAATCCGACGTACTTACGTCAGAGCATTCAATGATAATGTGAATTATGACTCAAAAAACACATCATACCGCCAACATATACTAATATTGGACCACTTTAGGGCGTTTTCACGACAAAAAAGCAACAATACAGACCGAAATAACGGTATCTATGCAGCTATCCGGCTAGACGAAGTATCCACGGCCGGAATGACAGAAGGTCCGAACGGGGCATTAGTGGCACATTCCTGCGCACTTCTTACCGTCTGGCGGGCGTATTGCTAATTATAGAAGCGTACCGCGACGTCAAAAAGACATCCAAATGCAGATGAAAAACAAAACATTGCGTTGCGTCGACCACAAACCACTGCAGACGTTCTCGAAAGCTGAGCACGAACCCGCTACGTGGGGCCTCACGACGCGGTTTAGGGTTAGACGATCTCGATCACATTTCACACCGAAACGGCACATATCGATTTTAAATGCACATAATACCTTTACTTTCAGCGTTTTCCGTAATATCTTTCACGTCATCAACCATCTTGCTCGATGACAGTCACTCACTGGTCACTTTTTTATACGAACATATTTCGAAAACTCATACTTCGTTCACTATTTTCAGCCAGACGGCCAGCCAGCGATCTATACGACAGCGCTTCGTTCCGTTCACTGCCAACGTCGTACAACGATTGGCGAACAATCCTCATTAAAATGAAGATGGCGTCAATAAAACTTTTTATTATAATTTTAAATAAATAATTTAGTTCAAAGTTAATTTGAAATAAAATATTCGTAAGTATAACACAAATTCAATACCGAATGTGGAAATTAGATTTAAATAAACGGGAACACTATAAACTTTCTTTCTAAGATGGAAGAAAATAGATGTCAAATAAATTACTAATCTGTGCCCAAAGTTTAGTCGATGATAGCGCCATCTCTGATGAAGGGTAATTTATAAAAGATTTATGTATCAGTGCCACCAAGACTACTTCTTACTAGCGACATCTCGTAGCGTAGAAGTAAATTTCTACTTAATTTTATTAAATATCAGGTACTTTTCAATGACAACTTATTTTTAGTAATGTAATACTACACGCATATTTCTATTTCTAAGTAAATTTAAAATATCTCGTATATTTGAAAAATTATTAATCTCTTCTCTTAATTGTATAGCGCGCCATCTCTAAGAAAAGATGTAAACTGTTGCAATGGAATGTTGTTGTTTTTAAAGACAGCGACAATATAGGTTTTATAACGATATTATTTTGGCCTGTATGCTAGATGGTGCTAATAATGATTTTTAATGCTGTACTTATGTGAATAAATATTCATATAATTTTAAATTATAATATGAATTGACCGACACGGTTTCTGGATTATTAATAAAATTTGAATCGCTTCGCTCGGGAAAGCTGTGAAGTTAGCTCCATTATAACAGAGGTCTTCTTAACTCTACAGCTGTCATATTTCAATTCACAGTCACAGATTCCAAAATTGTACGGAGGTACAGGATGTTTTGTATATATGTAATTCAAAATCTAGCTATATCGCAGAAATGGAGTAAACATTATTTCATTCGTTCGGTGAAATTTTAAATTTGGTTCAAGTTCGTTCAAGTCAAGCGTCTAAAAAGGTAACCGCGTAAAATACATATAAGACGTAAAAAATACAATTGGTTGTATTCCATTGTAATCTATTATCAGCCTATTTTTCACATAATACTTAAGAAAGGAATCTTCGTATTTATCTAGCATTTGCACCTAGATCACTGTCCAAACACTTGTAAGTTGCATAAATAAATGAGGTGAGCTTTACAAATTGAATTCGGTGCAATATTTATACTGCATAATGTTAGGCTCGCTTAGTGAACGTTCATCCAGCACTTAGTCTTTAGGTGTGTTTAGTTAAAGAATTGCAACAGAGTTTGCAACCTTACTTATGTTACCAATCGTACGGACAATTTACAATTCAAGCTTGTAAAGTGTTCACGGTATGTCGAGACAATGAGCCTGCTAGGTGGTACCTAATTGCTATTAATGAGTAGAGAAATCTATTAATGAACCTTGACGCATATCCTGATTGTTCAGGATGGTAACATCCGCTATTAGAGAAATATTCTCTATGCTCTATTTATTTTTTCTATACTAATAGGTACTATAATAAAGAAAAAAATATTTTTTCAGTTTATTAGCAGGATCTCTGAAATTATAGAAACGATTTTGAAAACAGCATTATTTATTGATTACAACATTGTAATGAAGCTATATAAAAGATGAACTTAATGTTAATGGCATTTTCTGCTGTACCTTTGAGCCAAGCAGGCAACAGTATTTTACCAAAGCATTCTACATACTAATAGATAAATAGTTTTTTTTCGAGTACCATAGGTTATTTTCTATTCAGATGAAAAAAACTTTTAAAAGTCATAGACATTTTGGATGTAGCCGGTTCCAAGTACCTTTGTTACACATTCACATTATTCACATTTGTTATGTGTAGCTGTAGTATCTAAAATTCATGTTGTTCAAATGATCATCATTATTCGAAATAAAATGGCTCCTTAAGAACAGTTTAAAATACATTATTTTTGGAGACACCTTTGGTTTCCACGACCATGCAATGTTTTTATATGAAAGCAATTTTTTTTTAATTTTCTGTATTTTTTAACGTTAATCCGTGATATCGCGATTATTGTCGGACATTTCGAACGACAAATAAAGTCGCTCCCAAATATACCGTAACTAAACGTCGTAATAGGCAAAAAGAAAAGAGATCAACCACCGTAAACAGAAGCCGTCCGTGATTGATCATGATATCGTTCGAAATACCACCGTGAGGTACCCGTCACACCGCCAACGAATCAACTTCAAAACCATTAAATATTTACGCAATAACTAGATATTATGTAAAATGTAGACGATTTTACAACTTAAGAGGATTATAAATATTATCGAATTAGGTGACAAAGTTTCCACTCAATAATAATGAATAAAAGAACGAATGATTGAATGAACGATGATGGTGACCATGATCGGTGATCGTGATAAGTGATATTATTTGTTTAAGTGCGTATTAAAAATATATAAATTTTTAGCAGCATACAGTTGCTAAGGTCTTCGATAATTATATTTATTTACTTGCACTTTGTTACATAATGGGCAAATTAAATGTCTATTGGCGTTCTCGTACAGTACATACATCGCTTATCAATAACTCGTTTACCACGACATGCTAGTGATGTGAGCGGGTTCAATGTTAATTGATATACCGGGTATAACCCACCGATTTCCAATCCAACCGGCATGGTCGAATGCAGTCACGCACACCCGTACATGCGTAGTGCGATGTTAACCGTTTGATTTGCGTCTACAATTGAATTAGTGAAAGCGCGCAATAATTAAAACCATTTTCAAATCGGTCGAGTAACAGGTTCGTTTGCGCCGCGGTCCGCGCACCTGACGCGGGCCGGCCAAAGCGCAGTACACGTTTGACTTTCGAACGCGAAAAGGCGGGAACGAGCTGTCAAAACGATCCTTCCCGCTCGCAGTGTTCGGTTCTTATCAGTTTGACAATACTTTTTTTTTCATAATGTCACAGTGCTAGCTGTAGTGCCAAGTAAAATGTACAGCCCGTAAATTATTATAAACGTGATATGTTAAACGTTTGTTGTTTAATTGCGATTAGGATCGTAATGAGATAGTGTTTTTAGTGAAAGTGCGGAAGAATTTACAAAATTTATTTGGTACAATATGAAGCCAATACGTTATATGTTTGGTGGTTTCGTTTTATTACTGGCGCTACTAATAGGTATGTATGTTTGTTGTAAATCAAGATAGGTATATAATTAACATTTTTATAATGTTATGTTAAAATGCCTAAATATTTTTAGGTTAATTTATAAAAAAAATTAAAGAAGTAGGTATTATTTACTTATTATTTTGTCTCCATTTATAAATTGTTTAAACTCTTATGTTCCTTTTCGATAAATAACTAAACACTAAGACTAGAGGTAGGTCTTATTAATAATTTACATTTTTTCGACACTTTTGCTGGTCTACTGCTGGACCGAGTCTCCTCTCACACAGAGAGAGGGATTTAGTTGTACTCCGTAGTCTACCACGCTGGATAAGTGCGGATAATTTGCATAATTGATCCAAGACTTGTCCAGATTTTCATACGCGGATGGGATCCATTTTAGACCATTCGCCTAATTTCTACTTTATTTACTGATGTACATCATCATATTTAACATAAGATATACAAAAGATATTTTATATATCTACTCGTACATCTAGAAAGAAATGTCTAATCCTAGTAAAGTAATAAAGTAACAGACGACTATGAGAAGTTTTTTTAAAAATATATCTACTCAATTTCATATACATTTCGTGTAGTTTTAATTATTGCAAATTGAGCATACGATAATTAACAGCAATTATTTAACTATTACAGGAAAGTGTCATTGACTCATTAACTAACTTCTTAATGACGGTATTCAAACTAGCCGTTAATTAAAGTTCGTTTGTGGCGGCGAAAGTGCGGTGTTGCCATAACAGGAAAATTATTACTGCTGCCACGGCAATTTGGCTTTTGATTTCAAAACAGCTGTCGTGGTTTTGGTGTCAGCACATATTAAAAATGATTTATAAATATTTATTCATGAAAAACACTGATTGGTTTGAAATAAAAAATCTAATTAATAACATTGAAAAAATCGGGGCTTCCCAAAAATTCCTATAAAGAATACCTATATTAGATTTATTATAAAAACCATTTTGAAGCGACAAAATTTTTCCTACACGTATATACGTAAATACGTATTCTCTGCCTATCCCTATAGGAAAAGGTCTTTGTTCCGAACCGAAACGACCTAGTCCCTAGTTACAAAAAGGTTAAGAACCACTGGTCTATATAATTTTTTGCTATCAACTTATACGAGGCGAATGACCTTGCTTATAAATTACGATAAATGTTTAACATTTGACATTTGAGAGCTTTACCGTCAAATGTAGAGCAAATTGTTTTAAGCAATTCGTTAGGACATAAATTAAATGACATAACAATTTTGGACTCGTTAGTGTTAGATACATATTATTATTGATATAAATTTTTACTTGTCTGTCATATCTTGACCAAATAGGTCAGATGCTGGATGACGGGGGAGTCAAGAGCCTCCGAAACCGGCGTGTATGAAGAGAGTGATGAATGTAGATCAACCAAGGCAGGTTTGTAAGGACAGAGATATTTGGCATCTGGTGTTTTTTGCCTACTCCGTTAGGGACCTGGCGTGATGTTATAGTACTGTATTAAAGCTTAAAGACATATTTCACACTAAAACAGACTATTTAGAACTAAAAAATCCTTTAATTATGCCACATAAATTCGCGATTGACATAAGTACATAAATTATTTACAGAAATCGGATACCAATATCTATGACATATCAGCTAGGTCTGTTTAATTAATCGTCCTATTAATATTATAAATGCGAAAGTTTTTGTGTATGTATGGTTGTTTGTTACTCTTTCACGCAAATACTACTGAACCGATTACGATGAAATTTGGTATGTAGGTAGCTGAAGATCCAGAATAACACATAGGCTACTTTTTATCCCGAAGTTCCCTAGGGATCGGGATGTACACGCGAATAACGAGAATTAGTAGAACTTTGTATCCTAGAATTCTCCTGGGGTCGCTATTTAGGCGGGAAAAACTTTGTGACACATTGATTTCCATGCGAGCGAAGCCGCGGACACATCTAGTACAAACATATTTTTACCTTCAAAACAGTTATTTGTGTTTTTAATGATATGAAAAGTGGATTGAATAAGAAAGCGAGTCTTTCTAACAGTAATTGTAAGATCACTCTTTGAATTTGACGAATCTTTGTTTGTACAAGAGTTATGAAATTTCGCTTTATAAATCACACTAAAAGAACAAGCAACGCTTTAAAGGGATCTGCTCTGTAGAATTTATACACGGGGCCCACCTGTTGCAGTTAGAGAAACATTACAATGTTATTCAAATTCAAGTGCTTTTTAATTTGTTACAGAACACCTGTTCATATTATGAGCAGGCGTATTTGTTTATAAGAACGGCGAGCAGAAGTAAATTACAATAGAATCCAACAGGCCGATATAAACGTGTTCAGATTTTCGTAATTCAATGCCGATGGGGCGTTGTATAATTGTCGGGCATTCGCAATCATTAGTTCTCCATTCAGTCGACCGATTCGATTCGGTTCCATTTAAATTAAGTGGATTAAAAATTTACGAGTTGTTGCCAGTTGTAAATTAATTCAATTATAAATTTATTGCGTGTTGCCATTCGTAAATTTTCGATATTGCCAATCAGTACGCGTATCTGATTTATCATTTGGTTACAATTGACACACTTTATGATTACAGCTTTATGATTATTCATATTTCATGAGATCGTAAATTTCTTAGTAAACAGATGTTCTAGTTATGAAGCAACGGTTGGAAGTTGTTGCCCTCGTCAGAGAGATTTCGTAATGAGTATGAGATTTAAGAATGATTACAAGTTGGCGACATGATTTTGATATAAAGTAGGTACCTACCTACTGATATCTTTTACAATGAAAGGTTATTAGAACGGCTTATTTTTTTTTTAAAACTACTTAATTGAGAGCTGTCTACTAAATTTAACATTAAAGTACTAACACATTATACCTACGTCTTTTCCTTAGAATCTTCATATTTTAAACATACTTATACAGCTATAACTTTCGGATATGCCTGATGTGCAGTTAGACTTAAGCATTTTTAGAAGAATTGTTAAGAAGAAATTCTTAAGAAAAATTGTTTTAAATATTAATTTTTAGTTTTTATGTATTATTGAGTGCGAGGGCCACCAACTAATAGGGACTATTGAGGCCAATCATATTTTTTCTATAGTCTGTATCTGTGTACATTTTAAACACAGTCAAATGTGCAAGTTAGAAAAAACATTTAAAATTTTTTTCTGCACAAAACTTTACACATGTGTTTAAAAAGTTTTATAGGATTTTATCAAATAACTGTTATTTTCTTACGATTTCATATGACGAATTATGTATTTGTATAAGCACATACTTGAAAAGGAGTATAATTGAATCGGCGTCCAGAATACATTACTGGACATCACTCCTTGTTGTCTTTGACCATCCGGTGAAATAGAGTGGTCAGTAGCGCGGTCACTACCACCGATCGCCCCTAAATGTCATTACTAATACATACCTTTCAGTCTGAATCTTACGATATTCTATTAAGGTCGATATTAGTTTGATTTTGACGTAGATAATTGTTTGGCAATAAAGCGGTATGTCGAATTGCACCAACTTGGGGATTTAATTGTACAATACATTTTCATACAATAATTGAATGTGTGTCGAACTCGATATTATTTGGGACTAGTCTTGATACTTTTTCATTGTAATACATAGTAATGTCTAACATTTTGTTTAGTAACAGGTTGTTAAAATTAATATTTAAACGTGATTATTAGTAGGTAGTATAATATTATATATTAAGAACGTAATTTTGCAACATTGTGAAGTCAGTTAGAAATATTATCTTAACATAGTTAATGTTGTAAATACCGTAATCACCAGCTACACTTAATATCTTTGAAAACAATACTTACACTCTTCCGAATCAGAAAATCTACAGCGAACATAGTTTCTTATCTTTCATTAAAAACGAGGAAGTCTGTCTTTTGTTTGCCATCCTAGTCTCAGTTCACATCTGTATGTTCCGTAAAATTAGCATCACACAAACTCCAATGTCTAAAATATGAATCGTTTTTGGTCTGTCACTTTACGAGTATGTGTAAGATTTCCTTAATATTCGGATCAAGCAATGTCAGTCGCTCTACAGACCTGTCAGCGATGGTAGAATCCAGAGGTTATGTCAAAATAATAACGATATGAATAGTAAAGTAATCGTATTCAAAATGTTTGTGGACATAACTCAAACGAGCATTGGAGCGTGCTGGCCGGAATACTGCCGCGACAATAAAATTTAGTTGCAATCACTTTGATTCAATTGCTTAGAGATGACTGGAGGTCGACTGTTTTACTATATTGCGGCACCAACTCCTTTTAAAACCGCTGGCCGCGAATTTACTCGCAGCTGCATGAGGCATGGAGGCCTCTACCAGGCTGCTTCTGTGCGGAGTAGTGGAGATACAGATTGGTGTGCTAGTGTATTAGGGATATCATGTAAATTTATATTTGAACGGGTTTTCAATCAGTTTATTGTGCAACTGCTGGGCAATGGTGCCCTCTCATAAGGCCTATATATGCCATAGATGTAATATTCGAAAGATATGCAATTAACATTTGAATTTATTGGTTATATAACATTTGTCAATAAATAAATTGATTACTTTACAATTGTTGGATTGTGGCCACATGGCGAACTCTTCCTCCTGGCCTGTCGAAGGGTATGATCGATGATAACCGATTGCACGATTATCAATTTTCAGATAATTCAATGATGCAGTCGACTTAAAATTTACTCGTCACCTCGCTTTGATATTTTTATTCGAATTCATTGAGTTGATTCCCTTTTGTTGGAGATATGATCTCATTTTAAATGTGCAAACTAACGTTTATAATGAACTTTATAGATTTGATCACTTTATAAAAAATATGCAGTCTTCTTTCAATAATTTTATTGTGACTGGCACTGGCATTTAAAATACTTTACGCAACTTTAATAGCACAAAGTTAAAGCTACAACATAATATAGTAGAATTAAAACTTAGGCGTCAACACAAATCTTCCTACTTTGCTGACTGACCACTGAAACGTATTTAACAACTATCTGAACTAGTTTATACCGTCCTTGTATTGTAATTGACTTGTATTTTGCCCACTGAAAATTCGAAGGTCGTTGAAACTCCACTCTGCAATGTGAATACGTTTGTGAATACAGAGTATATCGACTACTTGTGTCGCTTGCATTGTACTAAACAAAAACTGTGCACAGAACAAACAAAGTTGAAAGCTTCTTAAAAAAACAATAAATGTAATACAGATAAAATATAATCCTTACGCCGCGTATTCATTCAATCGGGCGCGCTGCCACTCGCCGGGCGCGTGGCGCGCACGCGAGCGACGCCCGACCTCTATTATATTTTTTTTGTGTAATGAGCAAAAATGTTTAATTATTCTTCTTACTTAGACGTTAGAGTAATCTTCTCTAGAGCGTTTTGACGAAACCAAATATTTAGGCCAGTTTGCTTGGGACTTCAAAGCTTGCTGGTTACATAATTTTGTAATTGAATTTTATACTTGGAAACGTATTAAGCCTTCTTATTCTGAAAAAGAGTTGTATTATATTTACACAAAGAGAATCCTAACAAAAGATTATTCAATAGATTTATTTGTCTGTTTTTCGATGAGTTTGATAAATATTTAGGAAGCAAGCAACAAAAGTCTTAACATTGGAAATATTTAGCTATTCCATAAGTTACTCGAATAAAATGGGCAAGCAAAGTTTAAAACGCATATAATTATGTAGGGCTGTAGGCCCGCCTATCACACCATACGGGTTTACTCCGCATCTAAGGGGTTTGGAGGCTATTTCGCTACGCTGCACCAACATAAATTGGCGAAGATACGGCTTAGTGGCCAATCCGCGTGTTGAATTTTTTAAACCTACGTTTTAAAGCTTCTGACAGACAGAAAATTTGCAACGATCAGCTACCCTATGTTGCCTACAGAGAAATGTATACCCATACTCGGTCTAATTTCTTTACATTTTCCTAACTCTAATCATATGAATGTGCGTAATTCAGAATTTGTTCCTATACTTCAAACACAAAACTAGAAATATAATCTCCTTTATACACAAAACAAGGTTGGTTTTGGAATGTAGTATCACCGCGGGAGCTTGCAATTGAATTTGATTTTTAATATAATATAATACGGTTGCTATTAGTTCGCGAGGGTGCGGAAATAGGGGTGGCGGTGTGTAGCGATTAATTCGGCGGCACGCGCGCGCCCCGTGAGATCGAGTCGCGAACCGATTCCCACGTCGATGTGCTTTAATTGTAAATGATGTGTGTGTGTGTGTGTTTGGAAAATGACGCACAACCCACATTATTATGATTTCCCGCGACGCAACTATATTTTAATAGGTTGGCAACACCGAGTGAGTGGTACCGAAGAAATTTAATCACAATTCAATCGCTCAATCGTTCATGTCTGAAACATTAGCATTTTTATTATAACTAGTGATCGCCTACTGGTCGAAATTCAACCATAATAAAAAAAAAATCTTTGACATTTCTTTGGACTTTTTGTTTGACATTGACAACCAGAATGTAAACAATGAACGTTGTATGTGTGTGTCA
>DWGJ01004740.1:0-11226 GCA_018246895.1 Aspitha aspitha aspitha
CACAGTCTATAAATCTAGTCAAAGAGCACGCTGTATACATGGCACACAGTCTGTAAAACTAGCCAAAGGCCACGCTAACGGTGATCGGGCGTGGAGTACCTCGAGTATCCCAGCGCTGGGCTCGGAGGCGTACCCCTCGAAGTGGCGCTGGTCCTCCTCGTAATCGGAGGAGGAGGTGGAGTCGTTGTCCGCGTCGCGCGCCGTGCGCACCGAGCACACCATTTGCGCGAGGTCCGTGAACGTGTAGCTGGGGTCAAGTATTCAACTATATAAATTTTATGAATATAGTTACGTAATAATTGTAGAATTTGTAAACTTTCATTACTGTCTATTACTGTCTACTGTAGTCTATTAGGGTCTACTGTGTTCTTTTGCGGTCTGTTATGGTCTATTACGGTCTACTGTAGTTTGTTGCGGTCTACTGGTGTTCTTTTACGGTGTATAGCGGTACACTGACTCGGTGAGCGAGGCCTGCGCGTGGTGGCGGCGGCCCTCGGCGGCCGCGCCGCTGACGCCGCCGCCGCCGCCGCGCCGCTGCCCCTCGAAGTAGGCGGCGCCGTGCCGGTAGCCGACCTCGCGGATCTCGTCGAACGAGCCGAACTGCAGCGTCTTGTACGCGTCTATCGGCGGCCTGATGTACTCGCAGTAGTCGGACTTCTTCACCTCCTGACAAGTTATTCGATTGTTATAATAATAAGCCAATCCAACTGATCTCATGTAGGGCAGAATCTGTCCTACAATAAGCGGACTGCACATGAACATACATATGTACTTTTCTAAAAGCATATGAACTTTTCTAAAAACAAACTTACATAGATTAATTACAACCATTTATTATTAACCGGGTGGAAAATTAGAATTCACAACCCCGCAAGCTCAGTCGGTAAGGTCACTAAGTACACAGCTGAATTAATAAAGTAAAACACCAGGGTGTCTAAGATTAAAACAGATATACGAGTATATCAATACATTAGTACTATATATCCGGTCCGACGTCACTCACCTCCAGTTGCCGATTGCACGACACGTACGCCAGTCGGCTCTGAATGTCGGGCAGGTTGGGCACTTTGACGGGCGTCGTGAACGGGTTCCATCTGATGACACACAACATGGAAATCATCCACACTTGTATTGTAAAAAAATATTGATTATTAAAAAAGAGAATATATATATATATATATATACCGTACTACGATAATTAAATAATACATCATATGTGTATATAACACAAAACAAACGTAGCACTTGTAATATAAACTAACTTAAGTTAGAGTTGAGAACATGAATGAATGAAAATAGGAAAGTATCTGAAAACATTTTACATCATTTTTCCTATCATCCATTCATCATCCAATCATCCAATCATCCATTCATCCAATCATCCAACCATCCATCATACTCACCTCTTCCACAGGAGCCACCAGCCTGACAGGTCATCGCCGTAATTGGTGAGGTCGGTATCATCCTGCGAGCCCACGTCGATGGCGAGGATGTGCTTCGCGCCCAGCGACCGCATCACGTCCGCTGCGCACGTTCCCAAATAGATACATTCAAGTTGCCGTCACAATACGTATAGCTTTATATCGGACATAATAACGCGATACATTTGTACAAACCCAAATCAATATCATTTCGAGGCTAATAACGATTGCTAACTAAAAAAACTTCAGAACCGGATACAATGCTGATTTTAATGACGCATGGTACATCTTAGGATGCATCTTTGCAATTAATAAGTAACGTTATATTCGTTTAACACTAAGGTCCTGTACACTCTGCGACTTTTTGTTCTCGTCGCACATTGTCACTGGGCGGCTGGAAGTGCTCGTTATATCTGTTACATAAAAACGCCACACGTAAAAAAGGCGACGGGTAAGTCGCAGCGTGCGCGGGGCGAGTTCACGTTACGTCACTGACCTGGAACGTTATTGACGTAGCAGCCGTCCAGCAGCAGGTGGCCGTCCATGGGGTCGCAGATCGGCGGGAATATGCCCGCGATGCTCATGGAGGCGCGGCAGTAGCGCCACAGCGTCCCTACGTTTTGTCCCTTTGCCGTTGGCGCGCGCCCGACGTTCGCGGCGACGCGACATCGAAGCACAACATCCCGAGGTCCGATTGTATTGAATTTTGAATGCGTACGTTTTGGAAATATATTACATAGTAACCGTTGATAGTCGAATAGTTTTCAAATAGACAATTCTATTGTATAGAGAGAGCAATAATTGAAATTGTATACCGGTTGTGAAATGACAAAATAATGTAATTACACAAATATAAAGAATCATATTATTAATAAAGTTATATAAAAATAAAACTTGACTGTATACTGCAATACCTGTTACAGAATGTCATTTCAAATTATTAATACAGTAAACAGGCAAAGCCAAAACAATTCAGTGGCTTATTCCCTTCTGTTCCTGAACTGATTTTAATTTTTTTTTTATAGAAACGAGTTTACTCGATAAAAAAATCGATAACGATTCAAATCGAAATTTGAGTATAGAAAACTATGCCTTATATATCTCCAAAACAAACGTTTCATAAGATTACAAAAACTATTGACAAGTCTTTCAAGGACCTTTAAAGGACGTTGTACTTCGAATTCTCACCGTGAACGTTGCACGCGGTCCGGCCAGAAGCTCGTGTTGCCATCACTTACCTCGCGCAATGAGACTGAGTGTAAATATCGTGTATCGATGTTGATACGTCACATTAGTGGTAATGTTGTGTTATCTGTTAATACGCGATATCATTAGCTACATACTAGTGCATGAGGTACGTGTCGTAGATATTAAGTTACATTGGTGAACAGAGATCTATATTAAAGTAGGTACGGGAAGAAGTTTGCGAGAAGGCGTCGATTATTAAACAAGATGCATATATCAATCACCGGGAGATATAAAATCGTGGAATGCATAGAAACACCGACAGTTCAATACGAGGATCTATAGCATATTTACACTCAGCCTATCGGAATATCGCGGGCGCGTCGCGTCGCCGGCGGCGCGCGTGCGTGACGGCGCGGGCGCGTTGTGATTGGTTTACCTGGGAGGTTGTTGACGTAACCGCCGTCCAATAGGAGGTGGCCGTCTACCGGGTCGCAGAGGGGGGGCATGTAGCCGCTGAGCGACATCGACGCGCGAATGTAACGCCATAGGGAACCTGCGGCGCCACAGGTGCGTTAGTAGAGTACAGTTACTGTTAACGTAACACATATGCAAAATATCGCTAGTCGCGTATCGCGTGGTGATCTCGTTTATTTTTATATATCCAATCGTAGCATGTAAACCGCACGCGCGCGTTTTTATATTTAAAGCACGATTATAGCTTGAAAATTTATTGGTAAATAACCAAAGATGACAGTGAGCAGCCGTGTTGTCACAACTAACACGTAATTACAGCAGTTAGCGACAAACTTGAGACGTTCGTCAACTGTCAGTAGAAAAACAAAAATCGAAATACTCGCTGCCCTATTGTATATAAGTATAAAGAAATTGTAACCAAATACAGGTTTTAATCACCGCTAAGAAGAAGGAGAAAAATCGAACCATAGAGTGCAAGGAAAGTTGTTCCATAGACAAGAGTGATACCGAAAAAACCGTTAAATGTGCGCGTTGCATTAGAACACAATCCATGGAAAGGAAACGGGTGATTGTGAGACAGAAGCCATTGATAACAGTCTGAAAACACCGTTCATTATTGACATTTTTTTTGTATCTATATAATATGTTTATATAATAAATAAATGTTTATTTAAATGAATGATGATAGTAAGCCGTCACATGAACATTGTAACATTTTAAAGTTAAACTTTTGTATCAACCTGCATGACTAACTTTAAAAACCAATATAAATAACTTTACGAACATCTGTAGTTTATAGTTTTACTCTATTCAAAATTCAAAAATAATAATTATATTACATATACCATCATGAAATTCTTTACTAAGTCTTTACGGTTTGACTATTTTCATAAATATCTATACACATAAGGGTGCGCAATATGCCCTTATTAATACATTTATTTGGTAAACGTCAATTACAACAAAAGTACGTAACCCTGGCCGTTGACAGAAACTGAAGACAATATTGCGATGACAATTTAAAAAAGTAATGACATAATGCATGTAAATAAATACAGATGAACAATGATCATTAGTACGACGTTCTTATGCTAAACATGCAATTCATGCTTAAATATTAACAAGTTACATTTTTATGTATGAGAAAAAACCTCAATTTAAAAATCACATTTTTTCGTAATCCAATCAAAAGTGAATACCAAAATACAATTTTAATATACCAATCTATAGATGAAAGAATTCGTAAACAGTTCAAATAAGTACCTATTTGAATAGTTACCTATTTGAAGAGAAATATCATCAATAATTTACTGTTTTTTTATGTCAAATTTATTTTGTTTAACACATACGTACATTACTGTTATGTTAAAGTTATTTTTCGATCGATTTTCAATCCGCAAATATTGTAATTTATTATAAAAAGAATTTAGTCTCAACGTGTTGAATATTACTGGATGAAACAACATGCTAGTACATGCAACAATACGCTTAATAATAATCTACACGATAACATTAACTACGACAACGAGCCAATCGAACCGCATTACAGTGATGGAGTGAAAAAAGATAAGATAAGAGAGAGAAAAGAAAGATAAAAGACAACATGGGAAACTGAAAACCACACTCATGCATATACCATACATGAACAGATGCAGAGGAGATTGTTATGATGAGAGGTGATATATCATATATGCATGGAAATGAACTCCACATACAACATATACATAATATACTAGTAGACTCGACCACGCGTTGCCGTGGTTCAATTAAAATAATGTTATAATAACTCGAAAATCCCGTAGCACATTGTCCGACTAAGCGTAATCCTTTAGTTTGCAATAAAAAAATGAGATCATTAATCGAGATGAAAACTATGCCATCTTTTAAGTTGGACCAAACAATAGATATTTACAAAATTTCATTGAAATCGGTTCAGTGGTTTCGTAGAGCAAACGAACATGGTGACACGGGATTTTTATATATATAAAGAAAGATATAAATCACATCTAACCCGACATTGTGATGAAAACGGACCGTTCTGCATAATATAATATCTTTTATGTATCAAAATAATCTCCCAAATTTATAAAGCATTAAGGGTAAACCAATCACAAGCACTCGCATTAATATAATAACAACATTATTTTTATAACAAATAATACTCATTATTATTAATTCAAGTAATGGCAACACCGAAGCAAATGTCGGATTCGTAACGTTACAGTACAATAATCCAAATAAATTACAAAAGAAACAAATTTCGATAGAGACAAACAGGAAAATATTAATATCGATAAATTGAACTAAAAAAACAACTGGCATCACAAACAAGTACACATAGATAAATAATAATTGTTACGTATACATTTTGGACACGGCACGATACACTTAGAACATCATACAGACGGACATGTAATGCAAGTGAGTGTGGTTATGGAGAAAGGTAACAAAAAAATATTAAAAATTAAAAATCACTGTAGCGGACACGAAATGGAAAGAAAAAATCCCTAGCGTCGCAACGTGACAACGTGACGGACTGAACGTGAAACAGTGCGGCCAACAGAAGAAAATGTATATTCTTAGCGGCCAGTAGCACTGCCTTTGAGACTATATTGTCACAGCCACCACGGATATGGAAGAATCATGTGATGGCATAGACAAATCCGCATAAAATGTCATTGATAACAATAGTAATAATGACAACCGGCGCTGAATATGTTGCACATGAATATATTGCACATAAATATGTTGCCTGTGTTGCAAGCTGTACAAATATCTGGTCGGCAGTGATAGCAGTTTAACTACACTTCATGTATAAATAATATAATACCATGCGCAATATTTATGTATCGTTCATATGTATTATAATATACTATCATTTTCATTGTACATATATCATGATGCTTCGGAATTACTTTTTACAGCATTAAATAAATAACATAATATAAACAAAATTAAAATAATTTCATCATAAATAATGTTATGTTTGGGTTAGTAAGTGCGTATAAGCGATAACAATTTTAATAGTAAACAATGACACATAATAAAACACACAAAAACATTTCCTGTCCATGAGTGTGTTGTGTTAATTGTGTTCTAAATCTACATTAATACAGATCCTGGAACCGTTTATGGAGAAAAATTTCACAAATCGACACTGGAATAGCGTCGCGAAGTATGCCTTTTGAAATGTTATAGGTAACCATTATTTTACAATCGCAACATTACCTATTATTCATTTCTTACTTAATATAATATAAACGTTTCCAGCAACCGACATTTAAGTAACACATAAATTTTTAAACAAATCATAATGTATACATATAGTGCTAGATAATACTAGTTATGGAGGGGGTAGGATAAGGTAGGGGGTGGAACAACAACAACAATAATCTAACAACAGGAACTGTACTACTTTTAATAACCAATAATATTTATAAAATACGTATCACTGACAAATCTTTAAGGATGTATTAAAGTTTAACGGTACTACATAGAAGGAATACTTTGGTATCTTTGAGAATTATGAGGTCTCTTTGGAAACACTTAATTACCATGACCCAGGAGAAGTTATTTAAGAATCAACGAATCGTTAATAGAAGATATTATTAATTAGATGCTTGATGTATTAAACAACCGATGGTATGCAATATGGGACTACAATGATTGGACCGTGTAAAAGAAACTTCTGCAAATCACCGATATTATTATTAATTGCATCCGTAAATAACATTCGTTTTGTAATAAATAAATATTATTTTCTTACTACACCGTTCATGATAAGAATTAACTGAACATTCTTTTAAGCCGCATAAGCCAATAATCAAATGTAATCGTCGGTTACGACACTAGCAACATTGCCAGGAATTGCTCGAAGAAATCGCCCATGAGCCTGGCTTGAAATTGTTTCATTTTCATTTCCACCTTCAAAATGATTCTCTCAAACGCTCAACACACGACACGATAATTGAATTTCATTAAAATTTTATACTGATACCAGTAGACCTGAGCACGCGTTGCCGTGGTTATACATGTCAAATATCGTGTGTTCACAAATTGATTTTATGTAAAAATTTATTGACAATTGACATTTATTATTTATTTTATAAAAACCATCCTATCTTTTATGTTGGATCATATAATAGACATGTACAAAATTTCATTGAAATCGGTTCAGTGGTTTCATAGATTAGACCATACGAACATCGTGACACGGGATTTTAATATATCGCTGCTTTTCCTGAATACTCGCACAACTCAAAATTTTGAAAATACCAGTTTTATAACACAAATAAATCTTAAACATTCCTTATTTCATACTCAGTAAGATTCACATTCATAACGGCAAAACCGGCATAATGTCGCGCAAAAATGTCGTTTTCTGATGACGATTTTTTAAATTTTTAAATGGCTACCCTGTAAAAATGTGAATTTTGGGATTGTGCGAGTATTCACGAAAAGCGGCGATATATAAGGAGATGATGACAAATGTATAAAATGTATGCGAGTATATGAGTACTATATCGTATGTATATGTATGTTTGTCAGCTGTTCGGTTACCATAACACAGGTATTAAATTGCCTAATTTGGGATCAGACAGCTGTGTGTGCAATTGTCCCGAGTTATTTATAGTATTATAGTATCGATATGCAAACCGCTGACCGTGCCGATGTATCCGCATGCAGCTGGAGCTGATGTCTGTGGTGACTGTGAAGTAGGGCAGCCACAGGTCCTCGACGTGCACGTCCCCGAAGGTGGCGCGGATGGTGGCGTTGAACTGCCGCCCCGAGAACATCGACGTCGCCGGGTACGTGAGGTCCATCAGCTGCTTGCCCCATTGGGTCATTTTCTGGAAGGAAACCGGTTTTTTTTTGTAAGGAAAAAAGGTTTTGTCCCCACATATATATGTCAGGTCAGCCCAACTTGTTTTTTTTTTTTTAAGGAAACAGGGTTTGGTCACTACACGTGTCAGACCAACTTGTTTTTTTTTAAGGAAAAGGGATTTATCCCCATTATGTCAGCCCAACATGTTCTTTTTAAGGAAACAGGGTTTGGTCACCACACATGTCGCCCCAACTTGTTTTTTTTATTTATTTTTTTAAGGAAAAGTGTTTTATCCCCACACATTTTTTTAAATTCTTTTTTTAAGCTAAATGTGTTTTGTCACGCATTCACCGCACATGTCAGTTCGACAAAGACTTTACAATCAAATTATAATCTAGTATCTAAGTAATAACGGTCATTCAAAAGGAAAGGCTATAAAAATGTGAGCATATTATATACATCATCCGCAGAATATCCATAACGAGAACAGATTTAAATTTATAACAGTGTTGGGAATGTTTTTCATAGACTTTACCTTATCTATAATACTATAGCTTAATAAGCACTGAAAAGCGATAATTTAAAAAAAAGCGATGATAAACCATTTAAAAATGTATGTTTTTTCATGAAGTGTGTATGTATACACATTATAATGTATATAATGTATATGACTATTTGTAATCAAGTCAGAGCGAATTGTAGATTTAGAGAGAATGTACAAACCGAACTTCACCGATGGTCGATTACCTTGGACCACTCCCGTGCCTTCTGCGTGACGGTGGTGATATTCCGCTCCATGCACCACAACGCCCCCATAAACGCACCGATGCTGACGCCGCCCACCATATCGATGGGAATGCCCGCTTCCTGTTAATAAACCACATTACATATGTTAACAAAACACATTGAAACAAATCGACTGGTCTGGTGTTCGAGTGGTTAGAGACATTGACTGCAAAACCGGAGGATTTTTAACCGATTCCCACCCTGGACGAACATTCGTGCGATGAGTGCATTTGTTTGTTCTGTGTTTGGGTGTAATAAAAAAAATATACAAGTACTACATTGTACTGAAGAGTGATGAATGTAGATGAAGCATAGCAGTTTTATAAAGACAGATATTTGGCACTCGCTGCTTTCTGCCTCGCCCCTGGCGTAACCGTATGTATGTATGTAATGTATTATATTGTATGTTTATCAGCTGTCCGGTCACCATAACACGGGCATTGAATTGCCCAATTTGGAATCAGACAGCCGTGCGTGGAAGTGTCCCCAGTTATAATAACAATAGTAATAATTGGGGGACAATTTGACTCGCCTCTTGGTCGAGTGGTTAGAGACCCTGACTGCAGAACCGGAGGTCGTCGGTTCGATTCTCGCCCGGGACAAACATTTGCGTGATGAGCACATTTGTTTGTTCTGTGTCTGGGCGTAATAAAAATATCTATATATAAGTACTATATCGTATGTATATATGTATGTTTATCAGCTGTCCGGTCACCATAACACAGGTTTAAATTGCCTAATTTAGGATCATACAGCCCTGTGTGGTATTGTCCCCAGTTATTTATTTATTATTTATTATTATTTGTTTGGTTGAACGCGCTAATCTCAGGAAATACTGGTTCCAATTGGACAATTATTTTTGCGTTGAATAGTTCATTTATCGAGGAAGGTAATAAGCTATATAATATCACGCTATGATTAATAGGAGTGGAGCAGCAATGATAAATGTTGCAGAAACGGGAAAATATTGATTTCCATGTTTGCGAAACAGCGGGCACAGCTTATGTTATGTTATAACCTTGACAAATCAGTACCATTCTTGATGACTTGAAGAGCCTTGCCCAGTATCGCAGCTTCAGACAATTTTCAGATTGATGCTCTTTCCACATTATAGGTGCCTGAAAAAACCAGCTTGTGACCCGTCGAAGACATCCAGTTCATGTGGATATATAAAAATAAAAACTGTATAGCTTTTTTAAGTTGTTATGTTAGTATAAAAAAATTTAAGTTCCAAATATTGAGCTTGAAATTAAACAATGCCACCAAATTTAACTAGCTCTTTATAACTTTACTACCGCGTTGATGCAACGAAAACTATAAATATGAAGCATCTTCTTTGTGCAGCACTAAGTAGTATTTATGAAGCTGTCAGCAAACATTTCTAGCAGCTGCCACTTTTCGACGTATTAATGAGATAATAAGCATGAGCTACAAACGTTCCTCTCCTTAACTATGAGGTTCTGGTATTAAGTTCGTCGGAAATATTATATTGCGTACTCATTTGCTTACAATGGCTATTGTATCTGTTTGTTAGTCAAGTTTACATTTACATTGGTTTTTCCGTTTTGAGATTAAATTTCACTTTCTGTTATGTTGATGAATGGATTATGTTATAGGTACGTGACGCTGTTTGTTGAGTCGCGTGTTCGTTATATTGCATTAACTTAAATAGATATTTTTGCATTGTTTTTTATTAACTTAACGACATGCTCCTTATTTTCTTTTCAGACTGGGCTCGTGGTCGAGCGGTTAGAGACCCTGACTGCAAAACCGGAGCTCGTGGCTGCGATTCTCACCCGGGACAAACATTTGTGTGATGAGCACATTTGTTTGTTCTGTGTCTGTTGTAAAAATATCTATGTAAGTACTATATCGTTTGTATATATGTATGTTTATTAGCTGTCCGGTTACCATAACACAGGCATTAAATTGCCTAATTTGGGATCAGACAGACATGTGTGGAATTGTCCCCAGTTATTTATTTATCTGGTCTGTCTAAAGTTGTCATGTTTAATGTGCTGTTAAGAAGATTATAGCGTCAGACGATCACGACTTTCTCCCGGCTAACAGAAACCACAAAAGGTAGACCTACTCGCACAGACAATAATTTACTCGGCGAAAGTAAATATTGTGAAAGCAATCATCCACTTCGTTTCTCGGCCGGGAGGAACCGTTCACCGGAGGTCGAAACGGCGCTGATATTTTGACGATTCATACTGTAATTATTTTGATTTATTGGTTAAACAAAGTTATGTTATATTAACTGTCAATTTTTATTGGATTTATTCAAACACATTTATAAATGCATGCACAACAATGTATATACATATTCAGAGGATGATCAGGAGTTCTAACCGCCCTAGGCTAATGTGTGTTACGGTCGGCAACAGTAGTATATTGTCACTTTGGTCTTTGTTTGTAAAAAAGTTAACATCATTCGTAGTCATACTATTCATTCGTTTACAGCGCATTTAATTTTAGTGTTTTTTCTCGGTTTAGTTGAAATATGTAGGGTATATGTAATTAAACTAG
>DWGJ01004741.1:0-11224 GCA_018246895.1 Aspitha aspitha aspitha
AAAAAGTCCAAAGAAATGTCAAAGAATTATTTTTTATTATGGTCGAATTTCGACCAGCAGGCGACCACTAGTAAATAGAAATTATCGTCCTTACCCAACATCCCCATCTGTTACATGAGATTTGACTTATTTGGTATTAATTAAATTGGTCTCTAAATTAAAATTTGAGAGCTTTTTGACATTACAATTAGCATGCACAGGGCATTCGAGTATATCCTAGTTTTCTACTAGTTATGTGATGATTTGTGCTCTATAAGTACAACTCACAAATTTTCAGCTTTCAGTTATCTCATGTCACAATATCCTGGCTTTTGTCAAGGTAATAAGTTCTCTAAACTAACAGTTTTGAGTTGCCAGGGTTTAAGTCTACATACCATAAATTTTACATACACATTTTGTTTGGATGAGAATGCATGATTAGCTTTATGATGTTTTTCTAAATCCAATATGGTGGACGGCCCAAGATGGCATACAAAGTTATTTTTATGCATCCTCAGGCCTCATGATGTGCATGAAATGAAAGGTGATGAGGTGGTTTGATGAGATGACATTATAAATTTAATTATGTTGGAAGTGTGTGTGTGTGTGTGTGTGAAGTGTGGAAATGAATATTTTCCCACTTTTGCAACACTTATCATTGCTGCTACACTTCTATTAGTTATAGCGTGATAGCCTTCCTTAATAAATGGACTATTCAACACAAAAACAGTTTTTCAACTTGAACCAGTAGTTCCTGAGATTAGCGCGTTCAACCAAACAAACTCTTCAGCTTTATAATCTATACTAAAATTATAAAGCTGAAAAGTTTGTTCGTTTTTTATCCGCGTTGGGCCCCTTCTCTCTCTATTTGTCTCGGCTAATCTCCGGAACGGCTAAACGGACTGTGATGGGATTTTCTGTGGAAGATAGAGGAGGTTGTGGAGCATGTGTAGAATTCAAGTGGAGTCGGAATTTACACGGGAAAAACTTGGTGACATATTGATTTCAAGGCGGGCGAAGCCGCGGCAACAGCTAGTATTAGTATAGATTTATCAAACATAACAGTAGTGACATGCAACATCACTATGTCTTATCTATTAATATAGTATACTAGCTGTGCCCGCAGCTTCGCCCGCGTGGAAATCAATGTTTTCCCGTTTTTGCAACATTTGTCATTGCTACTCCACTCATATTGGCTATAGCGTGATGTTATATGGACTATTCTGGACCTCAATACATGGACTATTAAAAAAAAAAAATTTTTCAATTCGCACCAGTAGTTCCTGAGATTAGCGCGTTCAATCGAACAAACAAACTCTTCAGTTTTATAATATCCGTATAGAAATGTAGATTAGTATAGATGTAGGTATATAACGTTGGAGTCGCGTGCCAGGTTCGAATTCCAGATCCCCCAAGAGGAAAAGTGTAAACTAAACCACCAAGCCATCATTTCTTCTTAGTGATTTAATGTTGTCTTTGAGTATTGTTAATTAATTTGTTATGAGACCTTGTATTAAATGCAACTAAAACATAATCGACTTAAATGTAGAGCAATATTATGTGTACTCTACTTGTAGCCACTTCTTATCCTTTTATACAATCAGGTTTTTTTCGTGAAGGGGACTGTATAATGAGCGTAAGGGTTACTTGCGCGAGTTCCGACTCGTATTTGAACGGTACGTACCCACATTTAGTCGTATTTATCTAAAACGTTCACTTTCTTTTACATAGCCTTTATTGTCGTTCACCATATAGCCGGCCGGTCTTAAGATTTGATACTTTTCTTTGAGATTATCAGACCCTATAATTTATTGTGTTAAAATTCATACACCGAGTCGACCTTCAATTTATTATTCGTAAAGTTATAAAAACATTATGTGGCCCCTCAAGTCGTCGTGCCCCTCTAAGGATAAACAGAACTGGAACTTTTTGTGGTATTCCCATGGCTTTTGATAATATTGTATTTGAATATTTTTTGTATTCACCATTAGGTATATTAAAGTAATGATCATAATAATTATGTCGGATGTTGAAAACAATGTATGGTTTGGTACATTATGTATGTACGTTTCTATAAAAGATTTATTTAAAAGTGCCCTGGCATGCACATGTATGATGTACCAGTCCTGATGACTATCTAAATAATTTATGTGTTACTCAGATTATTTCATAGTGTCTACTGTTTCGTTAATGGCCTTTTCATGGTACTGTCTTTTAGTTTAGTTTACTCTTTTTGAGCACTGCATAACTGAAAACCCTTGTAATGATTAAGCTTCTTAGCTAGTGAAATACATAGTTGTAGCTAAAAACGTTTTTCTTCGGGTTCATAAATCAACCTAACAATTTTAATGATGAAAACAAAATACGTTACTGTTGACGAGTACACTTTTCAGATGTTGATTCTGTTACGAATGTTATTTGACCGCAAAAACTGTAAGGAAACCATTTAGCAGTTATTTCATATACTGAATAGAAGTAGGAGCGAAAACACGCGTCCCAGATTGCTATTTTTACAACAACTGTATAGCTAGCTACACTTTATGTATGAAGTTTGAATGAAAATGAGATCATTTAAACACGTCTCGAATTACAGACACAGTTAGCGGAACTATATTTACGTTGCATACTTTTATCGGATTTGCTGTTTGGATGTGCACAGTTCATAACGTATCGGTCTAGTATTTAGGCCACATATGGTCAGGTTAATACTTTTCTTAATTAATACTTGCGGTGATCGTAGTCAATGCGGCGCTGCCTATTATCCGCGGTAATAAATGAAGTCATAGTGTGTGCGGTTAGTGGCGGTAGGCGAGCGAGCGGGTTGTGTCGGTGACGCGGCGTGCAGTGGAGGCGAGGGTAGGTGTGCATGCAGCATTTAATTAAGGCGGTGGGTGAGCTCGGCTCGCGTGCCGGCCGTGCACTTCCGGCGCGGCCCGGGGGCGCTGCGCTTTTTCCTCGCGGCCCGGGGGAGGCGCCGCGCGAGGAAAGCGCGACCGGTCGTCACCCGCGCCGAGGAATTAAAATTTTTCACGTAAACCGGTTTGATAGCGCGTACGGTGGTGGAGTGGGGGTCGCGAATACGCGCCGCGCCGGTCATTAGCTGGCTCGCGGCGAGGCGCGCGCGCGTCCCGGCCACTGCGTACGCGGTCCCGCGCGCTGCACGCGATCTCTGCACACTGCACTCTAATATACGCGCTGTCGCCGTTCATCCCGCGCTTACGTGATTCAGTGCTCGTTTATTGTTTTTGTGATGTTAATTGATTTAGTTATTTGAAAAGTGTAAAACCTACAGTATTGCACATTTACGGACTCTGCAAAAAATGTAAAACCGAGAGTTTAGATAAAACTTTTAATGAAATTATTATTTTTTTAAATTAAGTTTTGCACTGAAGATGCGTTCGTCGCATGGCCCGGCCGTTATCGGCTCGGAGTAGCTCATTAATTCACGATCATGTCACAGCATTACAATTTGTGTCGCGACATTAATTTTATGCAATACAAACACGACGCGCGATAAGCGCCCGGTAAGAGTGGCGCGGGGCGGGCGCGCGGGGCGGCCAGCGCCGAATTTCTCTTATCAACCGCTTAGCGCGCCGCAAGGTCATCCGTTATCACTTGCTATTTCGTGTCAATAGATGGATTTGTTCCGTGATTGCGCGCATCGCTGCAATATTTAATGCATATTGAGATACATTTGAAATTCCTCGAGATTAAATATCCTACTTTGGGTTTTACTGTTTAATTTTTAACACCGGTGATATACATTTTAAATATTAATTTGGACGCCAAAAAAATCTTGGTGAAATTGCAGGAATCAAGTGGTATAGAGCAGTAGGCTACTGGATTTTAATTCGTCTAAAGTGTTAAAAAGTTTTCTATCAAATTCTGTGATACGTACAAGTGAACGGTCAGTTGTTTTCTGTGTATAATTGTTTACCGACGCAAATCGGCTCTAGTCTAGTGCTGCAATGTGGATCGCGACCTAGTTGCGCGCGATTGAGGATAAAACAATATAAATAGCTCGTCAACCGTCGGACGCGAGCGGCGGTAGTGAGCGGCGCGGGATGCGGGCATGATGCGGCACGCGGCGAACGCGGCGCCCGCCTGGACCGCTCCCGGCGAGGTCTGGGAGTACGTCAGCCAGCTCGTCAGCTCCTACCACGACCAGCACGACTGTCAGGTGCGTTGGTTGCCACACCGCCGCCCAGCCGCCCAGCCGCCACCGAACTGACACGACGCTACAATTGATATCTATCGTATCATTTATACTATAACTAGTGGACCTGACCACGCGTTGCCGTGGTTGCACTATGTCAAATATGACAAATATCGTGCGTTCAGAAATTGATTTTATGTAAAAATTTATTGACCATTGACATTTATTATTTATTTATTATATAAAAACTATCCTATCTTTTAAGTTGGATCAAATAATCGCTATGTACAAAATCACATTTCATCACTTGCAATACAGATGTACTTATATAGATATTTTTATTACGCCCAGACACAGAACAAACAAATGTGCTCATCACACAAATGTTTGTCTTGGGCGGGAATCGAACCCACGACCTCCAGTTTTGCAGTCAGGGTCTCTGACCACTCGACCGCAAGGTCAGTCTAATTGTTTTATAGCATCTGTTATCTGTTATTCTTCATTCTATGCCACTGCCATGCCTTTACTGAAAGATAGGCATAAGTTAAAGATTCCCAGCAACTACGGGTCTAACTTCATTTGACCTGGTTTTTATTTTAATACTTTTCTTTTTGACTTTTTCTCGTTTTTGTCACTCGTCATTTGTTATTCTGCTACGCAGCAGCGCTTTGTACGTTGTTCGTTTATTACGGTTATTGAAGATAAACGTGCTTGCATACAAAAGGAAAATATTTGTTGTAATGCTTTTTATAAAACATGGTAATTGAAATGATGTCGCGTGTTTTGGAGATTCCAATTAACAATATTGCTTGCAATCTACAAACGCATTGAGGGTAGGTCATAATATCGCAATTCGATAAAATCGAATGTGTTTACATATATGTATAAGCATTCCAGGTTTTTGAGAACAGAGATATTTGGCACTCGGAGCTTTCTGCCCACCCCGTTAGGGACGTGGCGTGATCGTATAATAATAACATTAAAATCGACAGACATTTCCAGACACGTCAAAAATATACGCATGAGAAAAAATCATCGACAACCCTAACAAGTCGACTGCATGCAATTTCTATCGACTGTTCAAAGGTTACACACCGTAGTGAAGCAAATGCGACGATGTATAAAAGTAAGTCCTTTGAAAAAAATGTATCATTGACAACCCTGCATCTAATTCCGGTTCAGTTCATACCATTGCCATCGGCTTGTTTGCTAAAGAACCTATTTATATGAAATTGAACAGGTTAATTCCCTTTACGGCCGGCTACCCAATAAAGGGTCTGTTGCGCAATATACTGTTATGTCGGCCTGGTAAAAATGTTTCCCGGGTCATTAAGGACTTTGGGCGGATCTCAGCAGGGAATTATGCGAATACCACTTGTATATCAGACGCGACCATGTCAGTCCTCAAGAGTAGCAACGCATCTGTGACCGACTTGTGACAGGGTAACTACTAACGCTCACTTACTGCACCTACTGACACATACTAACTGGACTACCATCACTAACATTCCCATTCCTGCAGTCCTGTTACTAAAGAATGCTCATCAACTAATTCTTATTAACACCTATACTAACTGAATTCAAATTTAAAACAAACAAATGTGCTCATCGCTCAAATTTTTGTTCTGTAAGAAAATGGAACCAACGACCTACGTTTTGCATTCCGCGTCTCTACACCACCACGAAACACTGAACTACGTAACGAATATAACCAGTGAGCTATAAGAATAACGATAGAAAATAATATTGGAATATTCCATAACCTACACCAAGCGTTACAAATATCCCATTAGTATACGAATACCCGCAAATATTACCGCGTGGAGTTTTGCTCGTCTTTATTTCAATGTTTTTTCCTGAACGCCCAACCGGTTGTAAACATGCGTTTGACCTACTTCCGATATAAGCGTTTGTATCTTATTCAATACTCAATACGCAATAGTTTATTGCGTTCATAGTGGTACCATTCATTGTTAACATTAATTGTAAACACACATCTATGAGACCCTAGGAGAGTGTAGCAACATGTTAGAGTTCTCACTCTAATGTTATTTGTATGATGTTATAAAATTATTAGATTACTCCATATTTTGCCTTTTACGGCGTACAAATTTAAAACACGAATTTATAATTATACAATATTTAACATTAATTATCTATTCTTGCTTTATATGCTTTATTTATTATTCAATTTTTAAACTAAAATTAACTTATATTTAAAATCGACATAAAACCAATTACAATTACAATGTTGAGGCTCGCGAAGGGATTGTGACTGATGCTCTACGTAGAGAAGCGGAAACATTCGGGCTTCGAGTGAGACACTTCACGCTTCCGTGATGGGTAACCGTGTCAAAGATACCGTGTTTACTTAACACTGCCTTGATATCCTCTATATGGTTTTGCGAGAGGAAATGTCAAATAAAGGTGGCCGATACATTTGTCGGTATGACACATTTTTTGATGTATGTATATTATGTGATTCTACACTGCACTAAAGCCGATGTAAACCCCGGGTATACTTGAGACTTTGATATAATATGTACAATATTGGGTAGCTACGAACCGTATTAAAAGCGGTTCTATTTCGACTATAAATATAAGTCAATTTTAATGTAAACATTAAGTAATACACATAATTAAGCGATAATGAATAAATAACTAATATTAAAGACTAAATGTACTAATTTGAGTTGTAAATTGTTCTCTTTAATTCGTACGCCGTAAAAGGCAAAATATGGATTGAACTATCAATTCTGTAACATCTTTAAATGTACCCATATTTGTGCAAATAAATGTCTTTGTCTTCTTTTGTGTTATACAAGCACGAATCAGAGTACAACTTCATTTCTTTTTGTAATTCAACACAGCAAATAAAGTCAATAAGATATTTTATTTATAAGTATATAGATATATATATTAATAAAACGCATTTAATATTCAGCATCGCATAAAAAGAATTCAAAGTAGAGCGAATAGGTACGTAACTCAATTCATTCATTATTGAATAGACATATTCTATGCACAGTAGAATGTCGGTTCATTGAGATATGTGAACAGAAGTGAGGTAAAGCAATTCAAATTGAGAGCGAATCGCTAGTTACATTACAGATACGGTGATAGTGAATAACGATACGTATGAAATACAGGTAATAATAATGATAAGTGGTACAATACGATAGAACGTTAGAACAATACGAGAGTATAATGTTCCTGAGGTGTGTCAATGCTTATCCGCACTGGGCGAGCGAGGTACACTACACCCTAATACCTTCATATTACGAGATGAGACCCGTTCTAGCAGTGGAACAATAATAGGGTAGGAAAAAAAATTAGGAGATCCGAGTTTCAGTAGTGGAACAATAATAGGGGAGGGGAAAAAAAGTTATAGGAGATCCGTGTTTCAGTAGTGGAACAATAATAGGGTAGGAAAAAAATTAGAGGAGATCCGTGTTTCAGTAGTGGAACAATAATCGGGTAGAAAAAAATTATAGGAGATTCTTGTTTCAGTAGTGGAACAATAAGAGGGTAGGAAAAAATTAGAGGAGATCCGTGTTTCAGTAATGGAACAATAAATAAAAACGCTCGAAACAAATATTAAGATTACATACCATTGAATGTGAAGGATAAAAAAGGTATTAACAAGAATAAATTTCAATTAAATCTGAATTATATGTTTTAATTTTCAAATAAATGCATAATAATTATTTAATTATAATCAGTTATTATTTTTATTAATCTAAAATTGACTACTCATATTTCTGTTACTTAAAATATTCTAAATCAGTACTTAAGCTTAACATATTTGTAAGCATTGTTTTTAGACTGGTATTTGAAAGATAAATAAATAAAATAGCGAGGAATATGAAAAGAACTCTACGTGTAGGTAGTTGATTTAAAAATTACTACGGTCATTGTTAGTGCTGCGATGTTAGAATATTGTTTTCAAAAGCCACTAGCTACGTCAGCGTCAGTGCAATGGCAAGCTATACAATCAACGAGGTGTTGTTTCACAAAAAACTGGCAACACTGTCGAATATACACGCTGTAAACGTGAATTGTGCTGTGTCAACACACACGGTTTTTATTCAAACGGTGTATGGAGGCTGTTTCGTGAGAAAAACACACCGGGCTTCGTTGGGTCTCTGTATACTGTTGAAGTCAATATAAATAATGTACCAGACAGCACTACGAAATAAATTGTACGTAGCAATAAGAGATAGCCTAGTGGTTTTAAATTTAGCCTTCCACTCGGGAGGTCTGGGTTACTAGTGGGTTACTAGTAGGGAGGTCTACTAAAACTGTTCTTATCTACAAGCCTTTTAGTGTAACTATTCTCAAAAATTCTAAGTTTATAATATAATTTGGTATAAGAAATGTGGGACTCTACACACTTATTACCTTTCACGTTTGAAAATATGCAAATATGCATACACAATTAGTAGAGTTGGTTAATTATCAGAGCTCGAAATGTCCCCGACACAGCCACTTGTAGTGTGAGGGGCATTCTTGTCTTGTTTCTAAGGCTGCGTGCACAATAAAACTAAGAAAACATTAGTTTTAAAGAGCTACCGTAAGCCGAAAGCGAAATTAAGTTTATACTGTTAATGATTCTCCCGATGGTCCAAGAGTTATCCAATGTCACAGCTGAGTGGTTTGTAGGTTCGATTTTACCGCGAAAAAACAATTGACTGATGAACATGATTATTCCGTCTAGATCTTAAACTATCGGACCGACAGAGCCTCCATCACTGAATTACTGAGACGCTCAGTAATAATAATAAGTTAGTACTGACTGTCCCTTTGACAGGGCTGTCGTAGTTCACCACTCGGTTTACCAGTAAGCAAACTAGATGGCGCTGTACTCACTATTACATATATATGGATGTACTTAAAAATATCCATTGTGCTTTACATCAGCTGTTTGCTTTCCATAATACTGGCATTCAATTGGCCGATTTGGAGGTCTTGTGTGGAATTGTCTCTATTATTACTATAGAATGTTACTATTTGTTTTTATTTAAATAGAGTAGCAAACGAGCAGACAGCAAACACAAGTGAATGCTGCCGCCCATGGACAGTTAGTGTGAATTCAGTTAGAATAAGATGTTAGGTTGGTTAGAACTGCAGGAATGGGACTGTTAGTGAATATTAGTCCAGTTAGTGTGTGTTAGTAGGTGCAGTTAGTAAGTGTTAGTAGTCGGTCAGAAGTCGGTCACAGATACGTTGCTACTCTTGAGGACTAAGATCGCCTCTGGTACACATGGACCGGCAACCACACCCTTCAGACCGAAACACAGATTGTTGTCAAACCAATTGCCTGACATCAGGAATAGGTGTGGCGTTACTTCTCCGGGCGAACCGTATAACAGGTTCTACCACCTTCATTATTTTGCCGACTACTATTTTGCCCCAGTGTGTCCGAGTCCTTATCGGCGACATGTCAGGGGCAGCTAGCGTATTACAATGCGGACTTAATTATTGCGAATCGCTTCAAGACGGCGGGCACTCCGGAAACAATTCGTTGGAACTACCGGAGTCTTGACGGGACCGGGGACTTGGTATACAAGTATCTTGAACATTTCACACTGAAAATTTCGAATCCAGCGCATATTCGCGAGATATGATTAATGAAACCGGCGTGTATGCATGAAGAGAGTGATGAATGTAGACTGTTCAGGATCAAGGCAATCAAGAATAAGTTCCATTTTTAAATAATTAAAAGTATATTTTTTTTGTTTTCTGAATGTCATTGTACATATGGCAAATAATAAAAGAGTTAACAAACAGTTGGTGTTTTTACGACAATAATTATTAAAAATCAGTTAAATCAAATAGAACAAGTATCCTTGGCCCAGCCTAAACTTAGACGAAGCACGGCAGGTTTGTAAGGATAGATTTAGCACTCGCTGCGTTCTGCCTACCCAGTTAGGGACCTGGCGTGACGATATGTGTGTATGATTAATGCACTGGCCTTATGATCGATGGTGGAGTAGTTAGAGACGCTAAGTGCGAAACCGGAAGTCGTGGGTTCGATTCCCACCCAGGACGAACATTTATGTATTGTTTGTTCTGTGCCTGGGTGTAACCAAATAAGCCTTATATAATACTAGTGGACCTGACCACGCGTTGCCGTGGTTATACATGTCAAAGCATGTATGTCATATATATGTCAAAATGTACCATGATGTATGTCCGACTAAGTGTTGTCCTATAAGAAAACGTTGATTTTGCAATAAGATAATGAGATTATCAATTGAGATAAAAAAAAAATCCTATCTTTTAAGTTGGACCAGATAATTATATCTACAAAATTTCATTGAGATCGGTTCAGTGGTTTCGGAGATTATCGCAAACGAACATCGTGACATGGTATTTTTTATATATAAGAGATGTATGGTATATGTGCAGTTTATCAGCTGTCCGGATATCATAACAGCAATTCAAATGCCCAATTCACAATCGGATAGATATATTTTCGCGGTATAGCAATATTTTTGTATCTCGATATTCCTACGGCTTTAAATCAACGCGTATGATATAAAATGTTATGTGAACGCAAACATGGCTGTAACCAATTACCTCGGTTTCAATTAAGCTTTCAATACCTAAAGCCCGTATTTCGAAATCCGTCAGATTGAAATGTTGTCTAGTAAACAGGACACTGGTAACCCTTTAATGCGGGTAGGCCGTTTCTATTACATTCCCTCCCCGGGGCCTTTGCGGCCGACCACTATTTTTGCCCAGCAGACTTTATTAGAACCCTTCTAATAAAGAGAATTTATATTCCCGCGTTAATATGGACCTATTTCGGTCTCGCCGGAGCCGTTGATTTGGTTTCGTGCGCATTTAACGGGTTACCGACTTTGTGTGGTGATTTCGTGTGTTCACTTTTAACGACGTTATAATTTAATACGACTGGCCTCGTGGTCGAGCGGTTAGTGACCCTGACTGCCAAACCGGAGGTCGTGGGTTCGATTCCCACACAGGACAAACATTATGTGTGATGAATACATTTGTTTGTTCTGTGTCTGGTCGTAATAAAAATATCTATATAAGTACTATATCGTATGTATATATGTATGTTTA